>ML269590.1:89942-104894 GCA_005239495.1 Nicotiana undulata
TGAAGGGAAAATTTCCCCCCCCCCCCCCCCAAACTTGTGCTATGCGTTCGCGGCCAATACTATGCGTTCGCATAGCAACAAAACCAGACACCAGCAACCAGTTCTTACACCAAATTTTCAAGTCCAAAATCACCCCGACACCAATCCGAAACACACCTGAGCCCTCGGGCCTCTAAACCAAATAAGCACACAACCTCAAAAATATCCTACGGACTTATTCGTGTAATCGAATCACCAAAACAACATCATAAACATCGAATTAAACACCAAAATCAATGAAATTTTCCAAAAACTTTTAAAACTTCAAAATTTGCATTTATGGTCCGAATCACGTCAAATGAATCTCGTTTCTTACCAAACTTCACAGATATGACAAAAATATTATATTGAACATGTACCGGGCTCCGGAACCAAGATACGGGCCCGATACCACAGGTTTCACATATAATTTCACTTTTAAAAACCTTTTATAATTTAAGAAAACAATTTATTTCAAAAATTTATTTCTCGGACTTGCGACCTCGGAATTTAATTCCGCGCATACGCCCAAGTCCCATATTTTCCTACGGACCCTCCAGGACTGTCAAATCACGGGTCCGGGTCCGTTTACCAAAAATGTTGACCAAAGTCAACTTTATTCAAATTTCAACTCAAAATTATCAGTTTTTCACATAACGGCTTCCCGGCTATACGCCCGGGATGTGCAAGCAAATCGAGGTGAGATAGAAGGAGGGTTTCATGATCTCGGAACATAAAATTAACTAGGAATATACTGGATGACTGATGACTAGGGATTTTACCTTGTTTTATACTCTAACTGCTTTAGTTTTGGATAATCTTGTACACAAAATAGCCCAAAATGCTGACATGTTGTGCTTGCTGCAGAATTGAGCCAAAAAAGAAGACAAACCGTCAAAGATCTGCTCAAAAATGAGTGAATCATGCCCAAGTACCAAGAACAACAAAAAGGGCAAGCTCAAGTGACCACCGCGGCCGCAGTCCATTCTTCGCGGTCCGCGGTGGTGAGGTTCAGAGAAGTCGTTTTAAGGCAAAGTTCACCGCGGTCGTGGTCCATTCTTCGCGGTCCGTGGTGGTGAGGTTCAGAGAAGTACTTTCAAAAGGGAAAAGTCCACCGCGGCCGCGGTCCATTCTTCGTGGTCCGCGGTGGTGAGATTCAGAGAGATTCATTTGGTAGAATAAAGGCATAGTGGACCCCTGTCCATTTTACGCGGTCCGCGGTCAAGAGTTTAAGACACCCCAGCTTCAGAAGCCTAGAAGACCTTCGCAGACCGCGGTCCATTCTTCGCGGTCCGGGGTGACCCCGCAGGGGCATTTTCGGTTGGGTATAAATAGTTTCTTTTGTATTTTTTTAGGTTACGCTGAGTATCAGATATTGTGGGCAGCTCATGAGTAGTCATTTTCATCTTTTTGAGCAATTTTAGCTCGAATTCAACATTGAATCTTCCTATGTTATTTTATAATTTAATCATATGGGTGTTGCTTCATCTATTTCTGTGATTGTTTTCATTTATTATGAGTAGATAAACCCATTAGCTAGGGTTGTGGCTCAACCCTAGTGTGGGTAATTAATGGGTTCTCTAAATTAGGGCTTAGATGTTTATGGGTGATGGATATTTGGGTTGATTTGTGGTTTCAAAATTGGTGGTTGCCAACACCAATTGGTGTTCAATTGACTTGGGTCCTTCTTGAGAAAGAGGACTTGAGTCTAGGAAATCAACCCAACAAGGAATTGGGATGAAATCATGAGAATTGATAGTCCCAATTAACGGGTTAAACCTCGAGAGAGTAATACTCTACTTGAGCCCATATTGCTTGTGCACATCTGACACCCAATTGACCTTGAGAAAGGCAATTAGGCATAGCCACTCAAACTACCGAGAGGTATAGAGTGGGTAACTTTGGAGCATTGGGTTATATCATAAATTCCCCAAATAACATCTTTGCCTTAGATATTAGAATCCCTTAATTACTCGCCTAGGTAGAATTCATAACCCTAGTGTCTTTATCCAATTAGAAAACAACCCAAAAAAATATTAGTAATTCAATTGCAATCATTATTAGTATAAATCATAGTTATAGTACAAAACCATCAATGATGAAAAGTGTAATAAAAACCACGAACTATTGCTAGATCACTTAGAAACTCACTCCAAATCATAACTCCCTGAGGATTCGATCCCGACATTTCGGGTAAAGGTTGCACCGACCCCCATCTTCCTACTTTAATAGTAGTGTGGGTGAGAGCCGATCACTTTTTGGCCCCATTACCGGGGAGTTATACGGTGTTGATTATCTACGTGAATAGTAGTGTTAAGTGTTTTTCTTTCCTTTTTCTATTAACGTGTGTGTTGAATCATTTCAGTTCTGATGGCGGATCCTTTGGGAAACATTGTGGAGGAGGTATATGACAACCAAGAAGAGGAAATAAACCAAGTACCTCCTCCCAGACGCGGTCGTCCGGCCAATATTAATGAGGACAATCAAGATCCTCCTCCGCCTCCAGCTGCTAGATCTGCCCCTCGGGTCCTTCTAAACGAGGGGTATGCTAGTGCCATTATCCCGCCGATGATTCAGGCGGGAAATTTTCAGATAATAAATGCGATGCTTACACTTTTAAAGCAGAGGGGTTATTTCACCGGAGCTGCGCACCAGAATGCTTATAAACATCTAAAGGGCTTCGTGGATACCTGCCGGGGTAGTAAGCAGACAAATGTCTTAGAAGATGCTTTAAGACTTCGGTTATTCCCCTTCTCTCTTCGAGGGAAGGCGCTTGACTTGATCGAGCGGCTTCCCAACCACTCAATATCTACTTGGGATGAGCTCGCGGAAAAATTCATTGCTAAATTCTTCTCACCAAGTCTTATGGCGACGCTTAGAGATGAAATCTTGGCCATTAAGCAAGAATCCAACTAGCCTTTGCATGAGATATAGGAGAGATACCGGACCATGGTTAAGGAATGTCCAAACAATGACATGACTGAAGCCATGATCTAGTAGACTTTCTACCGAGGGAAAAACATTGTCAATCAATGTGTGGTCAATCAGTTGGCCGATGGAAATTTCATGAAATTGAGTTACCCCGAGGCATGTGAGATATTAGATGAGATGGCTGACACACCATCAACTTGGCAAAGTAGAGCAAACGTACCTCAGGGTGAGACCGGTGTTAATAGCCTTCATAAGGAACTTCAAGAACAGGGGCAAGCAATTACAGAGCTCACAACCACTATGAACCAACTTGCAAAGGCCCAGCTTCAACAATTACAAAGGCCGAAGCAAGTAAATGCCATGGAGGGAGTGAACCAAAGAAGACCCCAGGGAAATTCTAAGCAAGGCAACAATGACCAAGGTGACCAAAGGCCAAGTAGATATAGCCAAGAAGGGGAATATGATGATCAAGAAGAGGATGTAATGTATGCTAACAATTACCAAGGTCAAGGAAACAGTCAAAACTGGAGAAACCAAAGCTACAATCAAAATTGGGGAAATCAAAGACAAAGAAATTGGAACAATAGAAATAATGCACGGAATTGGGGGAACAACAACGATCGACAATGGGGGAACAACAATGATGACAATTGGAGTGGAGGCAACAACAACAACAACTGTGGTGGAAATGGTAACCGGGGTTCGGGCTTTCAAACGCCCCCAATGTACCAACAATCAAGCAATCCACCGCCGTACCAATCTCAAGGACAAAGCTCATCAAGCAATGATATGGGGAGAATTGAACACATGTTCAAGCAGATGATGGAGCGAAATGCAGACTCCGATGCTCAGTTGTCCTCTCACAACACCTCCATTAGAAACCTTGAAGTTCAAATGGGCCAAATTTCCTATGCCTTAAACACACGCCCAAAGGGTGAACTACCAAGTGATACGGTGGTGAACCCCAAGGGTGGGAACAATAATAATACCGATCACGTCATAGCGGTGACCACGAGAAGTGGAAAAGATGGTGAAGCAAGTACTTCGAGGCAAAAGCGAATTATTGTTGATGATGATGAATTGCCCCGTGATGAGTTACCAATTGAAGTTGAACAAGTGGTGGATGAGCCAACTACTAATGAGGTGAGAATTGATATCCATGATAATGGGGAGGATTTGAAAAGGGACGTGAACCCGTCTAGGGAACACGTGATTGATATGCCAGAGCCGGTGGTCCTGCAAGCCAAGGAACCATTTCCTAGGACCCCTCCTCCATACCCTCAATGGTTGGCCAAACAAAAGCAAGAGACCCAATTCAAGAAGTTTATTGATATGATAAAAGAATCTTTCCATCAATGTCCCGTTGGTTGAAGCCTTGGAACAAATGCCCGGGTATGCTAAGTTCATGAAAGACTTAGTCACAAAAAGGCGATCTATGGATTGTGAAACTATCAAGATGACTCACTAAGTGAGTGCCATAGTACATTCAATGGCACCAAAACTTGAAGACCCGAGAGCTTTTACCATTCCTTGTACTATCGGGAGTGCGGATTTCGCCAAAGCCTTGTGTGACCTTGGGGCGAGTATTAACTTGATGCCATACTCGGTATATAAAATATTAGGAATTGGGAAACCTAGGGCGACCTCAATGCATTTTCAAATGGCGGATAGGTCGATGAAGAGGCCCCTAGGGATAATTGATGATGTGTTGATGCGGGTTGACAAATTTATTTTTCCCGCAGACTTTGTCATATTGGATTGTGAAGTGGATTTTGAGGTCCCCATAATTTTGGGAAGGCTCTTCCTTGATAAGGGGAAGGCCTTGGTTGATGTTGAAGTTGGGGAGCTCACTTTCCGAGTGGGAAATGAGAAGGTGGTATTCCATGTGTGTAAGTAGATAAAGCAGCCCAACTGAGGTTATTATTGATGATGCTAGCTCTATTATCCATGTTGATGATCCAGTGGAGGCTGCCTTATTGTACCACGAGGACAGTGTGGTAGATGGTTTTCTTGAAAGTACCAATGCCCTTCAAGGCATGGGTTCTTACTCTTATGGTCCCAGAAAGCTATCATTGGACTTGGAGAACCGGAAGACTCCACCAACAAAGCCTTCAATTGAAGAGCCCCCGACTTTGGAGTTGAAGCCACTACCCTCCCACCTCAGGTATGAATATCTTGGTCCATCACGTACTTTGCTTGTCATTCTTTCCTCTTACCTAACCCAATTGCAGGTAGACTCAACTTTAAATGTGCTAAGGAGGAGGAAGAAAGCAATAGGATGGACTCTTGCGGATATTCGGGGAATAAGCCCCGCTTTTTGCATGCACAAAATCATCTTGGATGATGGAGCAAAGCCTTCTGTAGAACACCAACGAAGTCTCAACGAGGCAATGCCATAGGTGGTGAAGAAAGATATCATAAAATGGCTTGATGCAGGGGTTGTCTACCCAATTTCGGATAGCGCTTGGACTTCTCCGGTCCAACGCGTCCCGAAGAAGGGTGGAATGACGGTGGTCCAAAATGACAAAAATGATCTCATTCCAACGAGAACTGTTACCGGATGGCAGGTGTTTATGGACTACCGCAAGCTCAACAAAGTGACCTGCAAGGACCATTTTCCCTTGCCATTCTTAGATCAAATGTTAGACAGGCTTGCGGGTCGAGCTTTCTACTGTTTTATGGATGGGTATTCAGGCTATAATCAGATTTTGATTGCCTCGGAGGATCAAGAGAAGACCACTTTCACATGTCTGTATGGTACCTTTGCCTTCGCCCGTATGCCTTTTTGTCTTTGTAATGCACCCTCCACTTTCCAACTGTGCATGATGGAGATATTTACAGATATGGTTGAATATTTCCTCGAGGTGTTTATGGATGACTTCTGTGTAGTTGGGGATTCCTTCGATGAGTGTTTGAGTAATCTTGACAAAGTCCTTGCTCGCAGTGAAGAAACCAACTTGGTGTTGAATTGGGAAAAATGCCACTTTATGGTGGAAGAAGGAATAGTGTTGGGCCACAAGATCTCGAGGATGGTATTGAAGTGGACAAAGCAAAAATTGAAGTGATTTCTAAGTTGCCACCACCAACTTCGGTTAGGGGAGTCCGGAGCTTCCTTGGGCACGCTGGGTTCTATCGGCGTTTCATTAAGGACTTCTCTAAGGTGGTCAATCCTTTGTGAAAATTTCTAGAGAAAGACGCCAAATTTCATTTTGATGAGAATTGCATGAGTGCATTTGAACTATTGAAGCACAAGCTTACCACAACTCCTATCATCACGGTGCCGGATTGGAGGTCTCTTTTTGAGCTTATGTGTGACTCGAGTGATGTAGCTGTGGGGCGGTGTTGGGCCAGATAGTGAACAAGATCTTCCACCCTATCTATTATGCTAGCAAAACAATGAACTCGGCCCAAATGAATTACACTGTCACGAAGAAGGAGCTTTTGGAAATAGTCTTTGCTATGGAGAAATTTTGTCCTTACTTGATGGGTGCCAAGGTCATAGTTCACACTGACCATGCGGCACTCCGGTATCTCATGACCAAAAAGGATTCCAAAGCGAGACGCATGCGTTGGGTATTTGTCACGCCCCAACCTTGGGAGGCATGGCTGGCACCCGGTGCCAAACTGGCCCGAGCGAACCACTCTGTAACTCATTCATTCCTTTTGTAACTATCATGGGCCAACATGGCCACAACTTGTAATGCATAACTGTAAGTGGAAAAACATTGTATGACTGATTCATATTTTTTAAAACATGAATGCATATGGGCCGTCAAGGACTTTGACATACAGTACAGAGTGAACCTCTATCTACAAAGCCTCTAAGAATATATAAATATCAAAAAGGTCGAGAAAGGGCCCCGCCATACCAGTCAATGCATGTCCCAATTATACTGACCAAATAGGCAACTCCGGAGCAAGTAGAGTGCAGCAACATCTTCCGTTGAGCTGATAGCCTACTATGAGGACTGTCAACCAGTCTATCGGAACCTGCGGGCATGAAACACAGCGTCCCCAAGCAAAAGGGACGTCAGTACGAATAAAGTACTGAGTATGTAAGGCAGAAAAACATAAATAAGAACAGTAATGTAAAGAGAGATGTAGGAGATACAATCTGTAGCATCTGAGTGCTTCTAAAAGACAGTAACATGAAATGCATGAGTATGTAAGGCAGAAAAACATAAATAAGAACAGTAATGTAAAGAGAGATATCGGAGATATAACATGTAGCATCTGAGTGCTTCTAAGAGACAGTAACATGAAATGCGTGATACATATATACACATAATCTTTTAAAACATCCGCCTTTGTGGGCATCATCATCATACATCATAGAACATTCGCCTCTATGGGCATCATCATCATCATATCATACCTGGCCTCAAAGAGGACTCGGTAAACCCAACTGATCAGTGGTTGCACAATAGGTGCCATGCCCGGCCGACTATAGCGCAGCTCGGTAGAGTAAAGTAGATACATATATATTGCATGTTGGACTCATGGAATCACGTTCTAAACCTTTTGGAGTGACATAAGGTCATTGCACCTTCGATTAACATTATGGACATCATACCATCAATATGAACTTCACTTGGATTCAAGGATCATACATACTTTCTTAGAATAGATTTATAAGAAAAGAACAACATGGACAACCTTAGTTGCTAGGAGTAGATTCATTATGAAATAGCATACCGTGTACGTTCGGTTCTCTTTAGATCATGCCAAAAGAAAGAAGGAAGTGCCTTAACATACCTGGAGTAGGAAAAAATCCGTACGATATTCTTCAGAAAGATTTCACCGTTTTACAACGGAACAAGAACCATCGAAAAGATTATGAGGCGCACATCATTGTACTAACACAAGTATAAATACAGTGTTTATTTCCCATCAGAAGTCCTAAATAAATTACTATACTTATGATATGATATGATTCCATGTTTTCTTGATTTTGAGCTAAATCAGAATACCTAGACACTAGACTAAACCCTTTGAAATATGAAATCCAAAACAAGAAGAAAAGAAATACATGAGGAATAAATAGACCCATATATCAAAATAGAAAACGTACGGCAAGAAAAGCTTACTAGAACAGTTGAAAAGATAGAACAAGGCAGTGCGTAAATATGGAGAAATAGAACACCACTTATACTTCAATGCTTAGTAAGCCTTCCCAAATATAAGAACAAATGGTCATTAAATGTTTGGCTTCCATCTAGCCATGTATTGGCATTGGAAGTCCTACATTTATGACACATAATGCCTACTGAAATAAAAGATATATATTATATGCTTATCCCTATATTTTAGTACTTATTGTATATAAAATTTATCCATATAATTAAGAATCATCTCAAATTATTTAAAATACTACTTATTTTTAATATACTTTATATAATTTACTATCATGGTCACGGGGTACCATATAAATTAAATACATATGCTATTATTTCATTAAAATATCTATGTAAAAATACATATATTTTATCAACTTCTAACTTTCTTAATCTCATATAAAGAATACAAATTTTCGTACGTTTAATTCTTAAAATGATAAAAAGATAACTTTCTTTTCTAGTGAGAAAATAATTTCTATCTTTACAATAAAGAAAATCCCATAAACTTTCTCATATTATGGGTATAATTTACCATATCCAAAAATATTGATAATGTTAACTATCCAAACAGTAAAAGATGTTACCAAGATAACATTTGTTTTTTGTAAATTACTTTAAACCATGCCAAACAACTCGTAATTTCTGATAACATTAAATTATACACCATATGCCTCAAGAAAGTATGCATCTTGAGCTGAAACAACACATTAAGTAATCCAATATTTCACACTCATGAAGTGTATTAGTTTAGTTCAGATTCAAACATAAACAAATTGAGAACATACTTCATATTGGGGAAAAGCACAATGGTTTATAAAATTGTTCTAAAGTGCAATTAGGAGAATTACAAAATAAGAATATTACTTGTGAATCATCATTAACCATCATAACAAATAATATTATAGGCAGCATATAAAGGATAAGAAGACAACACTTAACTTGAGCAAAATGATAAAAGAGGGGGCAAACTTGCTGGTCTCATAATAATAATGTCTTAAACCCTTTATAACCTCCTAATAGACATAATTCCTTCGAACTCATGTGGATTACTATGACTAACTCCAATATTAAATTACGGGATGTAACAGTATTGTTGCTTCAAGAGTTCGATTTGGAAATTATTGACAGAAAAAGGAGCGAAAACCAAGTGGCCGACCATCTTTCTCTATTGGAGGAGCAAGGTCGACCTTGTGATGGGCTGGAAATTAATGACAGTTTCCTCGATGAGCAACTTATTTCGGTGTCAATGCAAGAAATACCATGGTTTGACGACATTGCCAACTATCTTGTCACGGGTGTTGTTCCTTGTGAGCTCTAACCAAAGGAAGAAGCTTAGGAGGGATAGCATGGACTTCTATTGGGATGAGCCATATTTATTCAAGATTTGCACTGATGGGGTCATCCGGAGATGTGTACCGGAAGAAGAACAATGGTCGATTCTTGAGTCTTGCCACTCCTTACCATATGGTGGTCATCATGGAGGGGCAAGGACTACTTCAAAGGTGCTTAGCTGTGGTTTCTTTTGGCCTTCTTTGTATAAAGATGCTGGTGACTGAGTAAAGCGATGTGATGAATGTCATAGGGCCAGAGGAATTTCAAAGAAAAGATGAGATGCCTCTCAGTACTATTCTCGAAGTGGATATTTTTGATGTGTGGAGTATCGATTTCATGTGCCCGTTTGTTAGCTCTTATAGGAACACCTACATTCTCATGGCGGTGGATTATGTCTCTAAATGGGTTGAAGCAGTGTATCTACCCAACAATGAGGCCCGGAGTGTTGTGTCATTTCTCAAGAAAAGCATTTTTACAAGGTTTGGCACGCCTCGTGCAATCACTAGTGATGGGGGTCGCATTTCTGTAATAAAGCCTTTGACACCTTGCTTTCAAAGTATGGTGTAAATCACAAAGTTACCACCCCCTACCATCCCCAGGCGAGTAGCCAAGTTGAAGTCTCAAACAGGGAAATAAAGAGCATATTGTCAAAAACGGTCAATGCAAATAGGACCGATTGGTCAAAGAAGTTGGATGACGCTCTATGGGCTTATAGGACTGCCTACAAGACCCCGATCGGTATGTCTCCGTACCGATTGGTGTTTCGGAAAGCTTTCCATCTACCGGTTGAGTTAGAGCACAAAGCCATATGGGCCTTGAGGAAGTTGAATCTTGAATGGGATGTGGCAGCCAATCTTCGTGTGGAGCAGCTTAATGAACTTGACGAATTCAGATTCTATGCCTACTCCAGTTTGTCCTTGTACAAGGACAAAATGAAGTACCTTCATGATAAGTATGCTCGTGGCAAGGATTTCAAAGTAGGTGACTTGGTTTTCTTGTTCAGTTCTCGGTTACGTCTGTTCCCGGGAAAGCTTAAATCAAAGTGGAGCGGACCTTTCGAAGTTGTGTTTGTGACTCCGTTTGGTGCTCTTGATCTAAAGAACAAAAGTGGGGAAATTTCCAGAGTAAATGGGCACAGGGTCAAGCACTACCTGGGCAAAATTGATGACAGCCATGTAGTGGCACTTCTCCATCTCAAATGAACTGGGTAACATGTGTCGTGCCGCGACGTTAAATCAGGCGCTTCTTGGAAGGCAACCCATGTGTCTTTATTTTTGTTTTTCTTTGATATTCTTGGTAGTATAGGACTAATATTTGCACTAAATGGTTTTGGGATGTTGTAGGATTATTTTGATGCAGGGAAAAAAGCTAAGTGTTGGATTTACTGCTCTCTAAAGTTAGCACCGCGACCACAGACCTCTTTTCGCGGTCCGCGGTGCCATCCTTTATGAAATCAGGTCTCTGAAGTTTGCTTTGCGGCCACGGTACTCGCAGAGCACGATGGACCACTGCAGTCCGCGATTGAGTTTTCGCGATCCGCTGTGGCCTGGTATCCAATGCTCAATAAAATTGAAGGACAACAGTCACTTTTACGCGGTCCGCGGTGGATAAGTATAGTGGGTCCTAGGTCCCTTCTATAAATATACCTTAAGGGCCTCATTTTACACTTTACGCAGTTTAACTCTCCAAAGTAAAAATTTTAAATGTGTCTCAAGATTCATACTTCCAAGTGTGCATTTCATTCATCTACTCGTCATCCAAGCATCTAGTAAGTGTAATTATGATTCATTAACTTCTTAATTTGATTATTTTCTTGTTTATTTGGTAGATTTTCTTCTCTTTTTCACCATTATTCTTCTTTAAGCCATTAACAATGTTAGGGTTTGTTCATAAGGCTCATTTTAGACCCTTTGTAGTCAATTTCACTGATTAAACACGTAGGGTTTTAACAAATTGTGCATTTGGACTTGAAATTAATCGACAAATTGAAACCCTAGGTTTTTGTATGAGCACGGTCCGCGGTCGATTTTTCGCAGACCGCGGTGCTTAACTTCAGAAAAGTGGGTAGTTTGAACCCCACTTCTCCGCGGACCACGGTCAATTTTTTGCGGTCCGCGATGCCCGATTGCGTACCGCGGGCGATTTTTCATGGACCACGGTGCTTAACTTCAGAGAAGTGGGTAGTCTGAACCCTACTTCTCCGCGGACCGTGATCAATTTTTCGCGGTCCGCGATGCCCGAGTGCGGACCGCGGTCGCTTTTTTGCGGTCCGCGATGCCCACATTCAGAGAGGTCTTTCTTCCCTAACCCCTTCTCTGTGGACCTCGGTCGCTTTTATGCGGTCCCACTTCTACAGCTCATCTGTGTATTATGCAACTCATCTGTGTATCTCTGATCTATCCACTGCTTGGGTACTAAAAATGTTTAACTGATTTGAACTTGTAGAGAATGGTCCAATCACGAGGTGGTGGTTGTAAACCTGGTGGCAAGGGAGAGTCATCCCGAGGGCGAGGCAAGGGAATGATAAAACTTTCTCCAGAGGTCGGGGAAGCTATGAAAAGCACTAGGAAAATAATCCGGACACTAGACAAAGTTGCCTCCCATTCGGAGAGTTATTATGTACCTTCCGAAGCCTCTACAGAATCAATACCAGAATACATAGAAGACTAGCCGGAGAGGTTTCGGTTGACAAATGAACCCTCTGACTCTTCCCCTGCCCTTGCTCCAGCACCAACCAATTCTGAGTCGTCTGAAGGCTCAGCAGCAGGGAGTGGCCACACACACTCCACTTCACCCATAGCTTCCCTGTCTGGTGAACATTCCGGAGATGAAGCAGTGGTAGATGAACCCCAAATAGGGGGTGAACCCCAAGTTGGGGGAGTGGAGAGAACAAGAAACCCGGTTGTGTGGCAAGATAGATTTGTTAGTGAGGCAGCCTTTCATAGATTCCGGGAGTGGTGGTCGAAGAGTAAATTGATAACGGAGCGCAGATTCACCACCAAAGATCTATTTCCACTCAACCCAAATATGAAGAGACAATTCAGGGAGAGAAAGGGTTGGGATTACTTCTCTTGCTACCTGACGGATGCCACTTGTCAAGGAGTTTTACACAAACTTGTCTTTTCTGAAGAAAGACTCCAAGGCAACCATGGTGAGGAATCTCACGGTACCTTTTGATGGGGCAGCATTGAATGCTTATCTAGAGTTTGATGAGAAATATGACACACAATACCAAGATAAGTTGGATGCGGGTGATGAGGCCCGTCATTGGCTTGCGGAGCATTTGGCTATCCCGGGTGAAACCCCGAATTGGTTGCAGGCAGGAAAGACCATTCTCAGGAGAACGTTAAATTTTGAGGCTAAAGGCTGGGAGACGTTTGTGTGCAACAGGCTTGACCTCACCTTCCATGAAAACTATATTCCTCTCCAGCGGGTTGTATTGATTTCTTCCATTATGGCGGGGTACCCGATTAATGTCGGGAATATCATGTCCACCGTCATTACCCGGGTGATAAATGAACGTGATAGAGCTTACCCTTTCCCAAACTTCCTGACCATGTATTTTGAGGATCAACTGGTGGAAAAGAGAAGTTTTGATGTGAAGCTGAAGACAAAAGCCCCTTTCTCTTGGTATGATTTGCAAAGTGATGACAACCCGAAGAGCAAGAAGTTCAAGGGTAAATCCATTGCTTCCACTGGCCAGTCTGAACAGTCAGTGGTTGTAGTGGAGTCTTCTCAGCCCGAGCCCGCCATCCCAGAGAGTGCTCCAAGACCCTCCACCTCAGCAGACCCATGCATTCCTTTATCCCGGGCATATCCTCTGACTTCCCACAGACTGAGCCAGTCACTTGCCAGTATCAACAACTGGATGCAGGCAGCTATTTCTAAGTTGTCTGTGCTTTCTACGTCTGTGGCTGCCCAGGATACTTCTCCTCCACCACAAGTACCCTAGTCAGTTGAGGACTCCCTCAAGGAACTTCTGGCCAACCAGAAGAAAATCCTTGACAACCAGAAGTTGATTTTGGAAGCTATTGGCACCCACGGGAAGGCATTAAAGGATCTTGCAAAGGAGACCAAGAGGCTTAAGAAGACCCGTGCATCAAAGGAGTCAGTGAAGGAGCTTAGGAAAGAGGTGGACAATCTTAAGGAGGATCACCTGCCATTGGACATGTTGCTTCAGGAGCCGGCTTCCCAGCCTGAGCAGGAGCTAGATATTGAGAGACTAGCGAAGAGGAGAAGGTTGTTGCCCCGTATAGACCCACCAGCACAGACCCAGACTGTAGAGGAGATGCAGGTCCATCCGGAGGCCCAGGGCTCTGGGGACCAGTCCCAGGTTCCCCCACAAGCCACAGACCCCGGGACCCATGCTGAGGATCCCACACAGGCAGAGGGCCAATAGGGAGTTTCTCTTTACTCTCTTTCTCCTTACAGTTTTGAGCTTAATTTTCTAAGCTAGCATTAAGGACAATGCTAGCTTTCAGTTGGGGGAGTGGCCCTACTGTGATTTATTTTATTGGATGACTGTATAATTCAAACAATATTTTATTTTTATTATGATTTCTTTTGATTTTGGGTATGTAAATAACTTTACTATTTCAGTACTTTTAGTATTTTTCACTTTTGGGTCTGTATATAAAGTTACTTTCCAATGTATATATTCATCCCCCTTATGTATATTCGACTAAATCCCCTCATGTACATATTAATTCTATTTCATGCATTTCACTTTCCGCATTTTCCCTTTTTATAGCTTCTTATTTTGAATTTTTCGCGTACAATAAGCTTTTGATTTTCTTAATGGCACGGTTCTTTCCAAAGGTGGAATTTGTGTGAACCGGGTGGCTCTTCCCGAGGATGGATGGTGTGACGACGTTCTTAAGGGTTTGAGCCTGTTTTACTTTTTGTTTCTTTTTAATAGCTAGTGAATAAAGGTGCTTCAAGCAAAGCTTCGCTTGGGCCTAACACATTTGCCTTTGATCCTATGGTCAAAAACAACTCATTGTGTTTAGGATGGTGAAAGTTGTGACCTTGAGACTCTTGTGTTGACCGATAATCATCAAATGGTTTTTCGGGACCATTGTGTTGCTCAAAGCATAACTGAGGTCGTTGTGGGCCCCCGACTCTGTGTCTTTAGCAATCCCATAGCTTGAGTGGTAAGGTTTTGAATTGCAAGTCCACGTCCCGTGACATTAGTCTAGAACTTGCCCTGAATGTTTGTCTAGGTGAAATCATAAGTGAAGCTTGACTTAAGAGGTGATTATAGGCTCTCCTTGATCCAAATAGTGAATTGAACAATTCCATAGCCTACCAGCGACAATTTCCCTAGTCAACCCTTTTGAGCCTTAAACCTTTTTCTTTCAAACCATGTTACAAGCCTTTACCCATTTTAACCCTCTCTTGGCACCCAAATCTTTCCTTAACACAAGGCAAAAGCATAAGTTTGGGGGAGAGGCGAGGAATTGCAACAAAGTGAATGTCACGACCCGAAATTCCACCTTCGGACCATGACTGCGTCTAACGGTGAACCCGCCAGACAAGCCAACATTTTAACTAA
>MDKH01023285.1:0-15535 GCA_005239495.1 Nicotiana undulata
CCCATATGCGACGCATATGCGGTCGCATTTGAAACATGCGGTTCGCATATGCGCCGCAAACCTAAACAGTAGGACTCTTATCTTCCATGGCCCATATGCGACCCATATGCGATCGCATTTGACACATGCGGTTCGCATATGCGCCGCAAACCTGAACAATATGTTTCTCAACTATGACGTCGCATATGCAATCAATAAGCCCGATATGCGATTCACATTCGTCATATGGGACCGTATCCAGCACCAGGTAAAGTACTCCTAAAACCGCCTTACATCTTCGTTTTAACACAAGAAAACAAAACAAAAACAAAAAAAGAGAACAGACACAAAAAGAAAAAGAAAATATTTACAAGGGAATACTGACGGGCAAAGGAACTGAGGAATCACACACCATCTATTCCAATTCCAACCTAAAACTCAGCAAAGGTGAGTCCTTCTTGTTCTCCCTTTCATGTGCATCTCCATTGTTGCCCACAAATACAAAGGTAATTGGTAGATTTCTCAACTAGGCTAATTGTTGGGTTTTTAACGACAAATCTCTAATTGAAATTCTACTGGGGGCAACTAGGGTACTGATTCATGTTGTAATTATGATTGGATGCTCAAAATTGCAGAAAGAGCCGCCATAGCTCAAAGCTTGGCGTCGAACAACAAAGAATGTGCACTCCCTCTTGTGTGTTTCAATGTCATCTTGTTTACGTCTTATGTGATCCCTAGGGTACTACAATTGCATTGTGTATTACTTAGCCTCCATGTAATCTTGAACACATGCCATACTCTGAATTGTTTTCTTAAACCTATGTGTAATCATGTACTAACCTCTCCCAGTACTCCCTCGAATCTGATTAAGTTTAGATCTTGGCATGAATTCTTGGTGACCAACTGTGTTTGTGACTATTTAGACTCTATACTAGTCTGTGACACTTTAATGCTAACCTGATTCTATGTGTCCCCAATTCCCACTGTCCCTAAGTGAAATCTATGTTTGAATATGTTGGACCTATTCAAGTTGTTTGTTGCTTTTCCAAAAATGTCTACCTTATACTGAGGTTGTTTTATTACTGATCAAAACTGTTTTTAGAAAACTTCTTCACTTACTGTTATAATCCAGTACTGTTTTTGCCCAAACCTTTTCATACTTATCTCCTGCACTTCACTTTATTCCTAGACCCTTAAGTTCTTCCCCCTCAGTGTGAGCACTGCTTTGGGACCTGTGAGCTCCCTCTTAACTCTGACACACTGGGGCTGGTACTTCCACACTGCACATGTTCAATTCCTGGTTACCAAGTATGGGTGTGAGAATTTCCCTGGAGACCTTAAGGTCCTTAGGGAACTTTGACACACCCGGATTATGAAAGGCTATGAAATACCATATGGCAATGAGGTTTTGAGGATTTGGGACTAATTAAAGGCTCCCTATAGAATAACTTCTTATTTCCTTTTTGGTTATGTAATTCATAATCCTTGGTCTGTAGTAATTTGTAAACAACTCAGGGGATGTATAGTGAAAAAGGGAGGGGGTACCTATGCATGCTTTAGCTATTAAAGGGGTAGAAACCATGCTATTAGGCTTTTATTCCCTTTATGTGCAATAGATATCATGTTTAGGCCCATATATTCAAATTCATGCATTAGAAACCACGCTGTTAGCTTTTATTTCATATTTGTGCCATAGATATCATGTTTAGGCCCATATGTTCAATTTCATGCGTTAGAAATCATGTTTCTTAGGTCTCATACCTACTGTTTCAACATGTTCCCTTTTACTTAGAAACATCCTGCTAATAAATAGTATTCTCTACTATCATATTCTCAGCTGCCATGTACGCCTAGAGATCATGTTTTAGGCTAAATGATTAATGAACGAGCTATTTGGCATTTCCTAAAAACATGTTTAAACATTGCAATGTTGACACTTAGAAATCCTGTTTTAGGATAAGATAACAATAATAAACAAAGTCGTCTTCAAATCTCTCTGAAGGCATGTTTAAATGATGTACACTCACGCATATAGAGACCATGCCTAGGTTCTGCAAACACATCAATCTGCATATGCATTTCTACCTGTACATTTGATATCATGTTATAAGGTCATATTTGCTCGACTACGCCTAGTCTAATCACTGATGCATATAAAAAGTATAAACAATCTCACTCGATTCTCTCTAAAACAACTGGTAATACGTATGTGTTCTGAAACAACCTAGAACAACATGTTTAGGTAAAAAAAATTTACAACAGTTCCTTTAATGATTCTGATAACTAGTATACATTGTCCTATGCCTAGGCAAGCCTGAGGTGACAAAATTCTAAGAAACTCGAAATCTGCCTCTTTGGTGTGTGCTGCCTAATGTAAACTGGTTCTTTTAATCAGTAGGCAAACTGAATAGGGATTTCCAGTAATAACAAAACTGCATGTTCATCCCCTGAATTCACTTAGACACCATGTCTTAGGATCTAAAATAATACTACCCTTATATGTGTTTGAGTCGTGCTAATTATGTGTATAATCTATGGAGGTAGACTTGAGCCTCTTATATGCTCCTATGTGTTTCCCATTTACTGCAGTCGTATATGTTCTTTACTTGTCGCTTTAGAATTTTACCTTTAAACCTGAGGGTCTGCCTAGTACCTCCCTTTAGGATAGTAGTCCTAACCTCCTCCGGGACTGATCGAATGGGAAGGGTAATAGCACGCAATAGAGTTCGTGACCAACACGCGCTTGAAACACATTCACTGGGTGGGAAAGGGTAGAATATGGATATGATGACCGATGCACTAATACCACGTGTAGCCCCTCTTTGAAGAGTGTCATACCGGGTACTGCATTGATGTGATCCATATTATTTCAAACCTAGGATATCCCTTCCTTTAAATGTTAGATTATAACTCTTTTTTTTAACTGTTTTCCAAACACTTGCTTGCTTAATATTTAAAATCCCCTCTTACTTGAGCCCTTACTTGTTATTTGTTAAACTGTACAAAATTTACAAAACCATTTGGCCGGGAACCACACTCGTTGTTCCTGAGGGGTGCCTAACACTTTCCCCTTAGAATAATTTCAAGCCCTTACCCTATCTCTGGTTAGCAACGTAGCTGTAAATGAACCCCCTAAGTGCCCTAACGCACCGTTAAAATAGTTAGGTGGCGACTCTAAAAAATGCAAACCCTTCTCCCAGCAGGAAAGAGTTGCCTCGACCCAAATGTCCTGAACCCGATCTCCGCAAGGAAAGAGTGGGGCGCGACAACAATGAGACATCATCAATATCATACTCTCATAATCACCACCATGTGTACATCATGGAGTCCGATCTCCCCCCGATCGGCTAAGCCATCTCATACTAGGACATAACCATATCATTTTTAAATCTTTTAGTTCACATCTCATATCATTTTAATCCTTTAGTTAACATTTCTTTTCATACTTTAGTTAACAGTTGTTGGCACTTGGGCCCATTTAACCTTTTAGGTTACATTCCTTTCTCCAACCATATCATATATTCATCCTTCACCTCGACCAAAACCATCACATATACACATAGTAAAAGAAGGACCATAGTGATCACATTTCATACATTCAAATAGCATAATGACATGGTAGTAACATAGAATGACATGAAAGCAAGATTTTCTCAACATAACACACAGAACACATTTACTCTTTAGAGAATCAAAAAAAGGAATGCATTCCGTTCATTTTGGCACCAACGATTTTATTCCATGATGATTAGAGTTAGCCATACATGACTCGATTTGGGGTTTCTCCTTAATTTCTACCACAATCCATCGGACCGTTTTAGCACCTTCAATCTAATTCACAATGTAGCACCATTGAACCCATAATTAGGAGTAATGATCATGGCTTTAGCTTACTTAAGAATTGTATCAAACATTAGGTGCTCATTAAGATTGCATGGTCCCCTTTTTAGTGAAAGATTACTCTATCATATTTCCCTTTACTAGTTTAGGATTACTTGATTACATGCAAGTATGGTTTCCATCCCCATTCCCATGAACTAACCTATCCATGGTCCATTTTAACTAAAATCTGGATGTTAAGGTTGGTGTGGTAGAAGCTTACCTCTTAGAGGGAAGAAATTTGTGTCCTTCTTGATTAGTTCCAAGATTGAGTGGTGATAGAGGATCAATTGGAGGGAGTTGGGACCTTCTCTCTCTAGAACCCACCCTCTTCTCACTCTAAATTATCAGGAAATGGCTAAAAAGATGAGGGATGGGTGTTACATAAGTCTGGGGGTCGGGTTTTTAAAATTAGAAAATGGGTGCCCCGACGCAGGTTTGCAGTCCGAAATGCGATCGCATATCTGTTATGCGATCCCTAAACATGCCGCATGAATGGCCTCACTAGGCGACCCAACTGCCTGGTTAGGCGGTCACTATGTGGTCCACATAACTGTTATGCGATCACATAATGCACCGCATAACAGTTATGCGCTCGCATAATGCACCGCATAACCGCCCTCAAATTGAGCAGTCTCATGCCCTACTCTGCGGCCATTATGCGGTCCGCAAAGCAGGTTTGCGATCGCATAGAGGACCGCAGATCTGCATCCTTTTACGAAATTAATCCTCTAAGTCCGTAGGGTACTTTTCAATCCTAAAGGTCCGAACCGCGAAGAATTTCTATAGATATAACGACATAGGGATCTAATCGGACGTCATTTTTTGTTAAGGATTCTACGGGTCTTTACATCCTCCCCCCACTTAAGATCATTCGTCCTCGAATGAGGATCGGGGAATTACTTGGCTTTGAAAATACTATATTCAAGCACCCAAATTTAACTAACTCCCAATTTTTCTAATATATTTGCAAGAGTTTCCCTTGTAATTAGGCCTATCCACTTGTTAGAGAGCCCCCGAAACACCTTTCAACGAATTTCACATAATCAGTCAACACAATAGCACATAAATACAACACAGATTAAAGGGGTTATAAGAGGACGGATGACTAGGGAAGTGGGGTGGCTTTCCACAATTTTGACAAGCAATGCAATTATTTAGAGATGACAACTTCCTAAACTATTACCTGGCTTATTCAAACAAATAAGGGTACTTCTTTTTTATTTCATTTTAAGCTTCCCAAGTAGCTTCCTCGACTTGTTGATTTTGCCATAATACTTTAACCGATGAAATTTCCTTGTTTCTCAACTTACAGACCTGTCTATCAAGAATAGCAAGCGGCTCCTCTTCATATGGCAATTCTTCGTTAACCTCAACACTCTCGAGTGGCACGATGGCAGACGGGTCTCCAACCACTTTCTTCAACATGGACACATGAAACACTGGGTGCACCAATGACATTTCTAGGGGTAGCTCCAGCCTATACGCCCCCTTTCCTATCCTTTGAGTGATTCTATATGGCCCCACATACCTCGGACTCAATTTCCCCTTTTCCCAAACCGCATGACCCCCTTCATGGGAGATACCTTCAAGAACACCCAATCATCTTCTTGGAACTCCAAATCCCTGCGACGAACGTCCGAATAGGATTTTTGACGGCTTTGAGCAGTTTCTAACCGCTCCTTTATGATTCTAACCTTCTCCATAGCTTGATGCAAGAGATCTCGTCCAAATAGTTCAGCCTCTCCAACCTCGAACCACCCAATCGGGGATCTACGTCTTCTATCGTACAAAGCCTCAAATTGTGCCATATGAATACTAGCATGGAAATTGTTGTTGTAAGAAAATTCTATAAGTTGCAAATGATCATCCCAGCTTCCTTTAAAATCAAGCACACAAGAACGCAGCATGTCCTCGAGAGTTTGGATGGTCCGCTCTGCTTGTCCGTCAGTCTGGGGGTGGAAAGCTGTGCTGAGATTTACCTGCGTCCCCAAACCTTGCTGAAATTTCTTCCAAAAATTTGCTGTGAATTGGACCCCTCTATCCGAGATAATGGAAACTGGAGTGCCATGGAGCCTGACTATTTCCCTGATATACAACTGAGCATATTGTTCTGCAGTGTCGGTGGACTTAACTTGCAAGAAATGTGCTGCCTTTATGAGCCGATCCATTATTACCCAAATTGAGTCAAACTTGCGAGGAGTACGGGGTAATCCTACCACAAAATCCATATTGATCATCTCCCACTTACACATCGGTATTTCTATAAGCTACGCCAACCCACCAGGCCTTTGATGTTCGGATTTTACTTGCTGACAGCTCGGGCACTTAGCCACAAAGTCTGTCACACCACTCTTCATGTTATTCTACCAATACACTCCTTTGAGGTTGTGATACATTTTTGTAGAACCGGGGTGTACGAAATATCTAGTTTTATGAGCTTCTGCCATTATCCTCTACCGAAGGTCATCCACATCTGGGACCCATGATTCTGCTCTGTTACATAATATAACATCCCTTTCGTCAGAGGCCATAAGATAAACCCCCAGGCTGGCCAACTGGTGAACTTCTTGAGCCAAGGGCCTCCGACCTGCTTCCGAGTGAGCCAAGCTACCAATGGATTTCCGACTAAGAGCGTCTGCCACTATATTAGCTTCCCTGGATGGTACAAGATATTCATATCATAATCTTTGAGCAACTCCAGCCATCTTCTTTGCCTCAAGTTTAACTCTTTCTGTTTGAATAGATATTGTAGACTCTTGTGGTCTGTGAACACGTCCACATGGACTCTATACAGATAGTGCCGTCAGATTTTCAATGCTATAACAACTGCTGCAAGCTACAAATCATGCGTCGGATAATTATTTTCGTGATTCTTAAGATTCCTTGAGGCATATGCTATAACCTTAACACATTGCATTAACACACAACTTAGACCAACCCTTGAAGCATCACAATACATCATAAACCCCTCGGTACCCTTTGGCAAGGTCAACACCGGCGCCGAAGTCAATCTTGATTTCAATTCCTGGAAGCTCTTTTCACAAGCATCGGACCACTGGAACTTGACCGCTTTTTGCATCAGTTTTGTCAATGGTGAGGCGAGGGTAGAGAATCCTTCCACAAACCTCCTATAATATCCAGCTAAACCCAAGAAACTGCGAATCTCTATCGGGGTTGTTGGTCTAGGCCAACCCTTTACAGTTGCAATCTTATAGGGATCGACTCGAATCCCTTCCCTGGAGACAACATGGCCAAAAAAGGTAACTGATTCAAGCCAAAATTCGCATTTCGAGAACTTTGCATATAATTGGTGGTGCCGAAGAGTCTGCAGAACTGCCCTGAGGTGATTAGAATGATCTTCTTGACTTCGTGAATACACAAGGATATCATCAATGAAGACTATTACAAAGGAGCTAAGAAATGGCTTGAAGAGCCGATTCATATGGTCCATGAAACCTGCTGGGGCGTTGGTTAGCCCAAAAGACATTACCAAAAACTCAGAGTGCCCATATCGAGTCCTGAAGGCGGTCTTAGGAATATCCTGCTCCCTTATCTTCAGTAGATGATACCTAGACCGCAAATCAATTCTTGAAAAGAACCTAGCACCTTGCAATTGATCGAATAAATCATCTATCTAAGGCAATGGGTATTTGTTTTTTATTGTAACGTTTTTGAGCTGTTGGTAGCCAATACACATTCACAGCAACCCATCCTTCTTCCTGACAAAAAGAACTGGTGCGCCCCAAGGCAACACACTTGGCCGAATGAAACCCTTTTCTAAAAGATCCTTCAGTTGCTCCTTTAACTCTCTCAATTTCGCTGGTGCCATCCTATAGGGTGGAATAGATATCGGTTGCGTGCCCGGCAATACTTCAATCCCGAAATCAATCTCCCTATCTAGAGGGATCCCAGGGAGCTCATCCGGAAATACATCAAGGAACTCATTCACAATAGGCACGGACTCGAGAGCAGGCACCTCAAAGGTGGTGTCCGCAACTCGGACCAGATGGTAGATACACCCCTTTCTGATCATCTACGAGGCCTTAAGGTAGGAAATAAACCTACCTCTCGGCATAATATTATTCCCCTCCCACTCAATAGCTGGCTCATTAGGAAACTCAAGCCTCATAATCTGGTTCGGCAGTCGAGTTTGGCAAAGCATGAATAAAGCCAATCCATTCCCATTATTACATCAAAATCAATCATTCCTGGCTCAATAAGATCGGCCGTGGTATTCCTACCACGCACCATGACAACACAGTTCCTATAGACCCGCGCGACCGTAATAGATTCACCAACCGGAGTAGATACAGAGAACGGCTCATGAAGTTGTTCTGGCTCTATCCCAAAGCTTGAAGCAATATAAGGAGTGACATCAGATAAAGAAGACCCAGGATCAATAAGGTCATACACGTCATGAGATTGAACAGTCAAAATACCTGTGACCAAATCTGGAGAAGCCTCTGCACTCTAACGACCACTCAGGGCATAGAACCGTCTGGGTCCACCCTGACCCCATGCACCACCCCTAGATGCACCGCGCCCTGCTGGTGATGAAGGGCCTTTGGTTGGAGGGTGTGCTGGGGATGTAGCAGCTGAAGAACTGGATGGCTGGGCGGTGCCCCTACCTGCTCCCTGGCTGGAGGTACGATAGTCTCTCTGAATATGGCCTCTCATCTCGCACCCATAACATACCGGCCGGTCCAAGTAACAGGGCCGAGAATGAAACTTCACACTTTTAGGGCATGGGGCCCTCCGCTGCAGTTGGAATCTCCCTCCTGATCAAACCGACTGATGGAACCTCCTGCTACCTGAACTGGCCCCAAAGTGACCTCCCTGCTGCTGATGATGATGTCCTATTGGTGGGGCACTAACTGAGGACTGAACATAAGACTGGGGTTGCCCTGATGACCCATCCCGAGGAACTGGTCTCCCACCTCCGAATGAACCCCCAAAGTTGCCTGCTGACCGGGCCCTACTACCACCTTCTCGATCCATCCCTAGCTTCAACATTCGAGCCTCTGTAGCCTGGGCGAATCTCACAATCTTCCAATAATTCATGTTAGAATGTAGAGCAGTTGGGCTGCTTCATTGATAACCAAGGGACCAAGGCCTTGCACAAACCGACAAACTCTAGCCTTCATAGTTTGCAACATTTGAACAACATACTGGGATAGGCGCACAAACTCCATATGATACTCCCACACACTCCTACTACCTTGTTTGAGGACCTCAAAATCTGAAGCACGAGCTGCCCTAATCTCGGCGGGCAAGAAATGGTCTATGAAGGCATTTGCAAACTCACTCCACATCGCCAGGGGACTCCCCTCCTCACGGGAATCCTCCCACATCTCAAACCAAGAATACGACGCCCCTTTCAGACGATAGGAGGCCAACTCTAATCCCTCATTTTCGGTAGCACGCATAACTCGGAGGGTCTTGTGCATCTCATCTGAAATCCTGAGGGTCGGCCTCGGGGTCGGTACCTGTGAACTCTGGAGGGGATAACTGAAGGAACCTGTTACCCCTGGAATCAGAAGAATCCCCTTGCCCGCTAGAGCATGTGGGGGAAACATTTAACCTCTGGGCTTGAGAAGCCACCAACTGAGTCAGCATTTGGATGGCTCCCCTAAGATCCGCATCAGAAATACCGGGACCGGAGGATGGGGCTGGAGGAGGATCAGGGATATCAGCGGGAGGGATTGTGGCACCCTCCGCTGGAATAGGAATTGGGATGGTCCGTCCTGGTGTGGCGGAATTGGGCTTATTCATAGTCAGGGAATTATTCTCACCCGCATCATTCAATTGGGAATCAATGGCCACCCCTGGGGTGGCATTGGCCTGTTGGCTGAGTCGCGCTTTCTTCATGGGTGCCATTTACTGAAAGTTAAAACAATGCATGAGTTAGAGAGAGACAACCTCACATTTCACTCCATCGCACGATACAGAATAACTATGAAGGATAGTATTCCTAAATGCTCAATCATCCCCCTAATTATAGATGTGGTCGACAACACACCGATAAGAAGGGCTCTACTAGGCACGGCTCCGAGACATCCTAGGACGCTTTAAAACCTTAGTCTCTGATAACAAGTTTGTCACGCCCCAACCCTAGGGGACGTGACTAGCGCTCAGTCAAGCAAACCCAGTCAAGCGAACATGCTTAGCCGTTCCTACCCGACTCACTTACTCTCCGAGATTTTAGCATAACATTGTTTAGTAAGTTAGTAGGAGATGAATCAAACGCATACATCCATGATGTTAGCCCATTCTTTCTTATATACCGATACCAACATTTAGGTCTCCCAAAACATACATACTAATTAAAATATTTAAGAGAGGGGATTACGGTTACGTGTTAACCCAACAACTACCCAAAACATACACGACCCACATAAGTGTCTACGGAGCCTCTAAAAATAAGGAAGATGGACATAATCCTTCCAGCAACAAGGCCCCGGCTATACCTTGAAATAGAACAACATTTACAAAAGAGAGCAACATAGATTTACACACAGCCCCGGGAGGAAATGGGGCTCACCAGAACTGCTGTGAGGAGGAGGAGAGGGCACCACTATCGACGCTTGGCGACCCCGGCAAGAGGGACGTTAGTACCATTGAATAGTACTAGTATGTATGAACAAACTCTACTCTAGATTGAAAAAACATCAAACATGTAGCAACACAATTAGAGACCTCCTATAACAATTCACAGAAATAGGGGGAAACACAAATAAGAGTCACCATGTTTTCTTATCCCGTTTTGCCATCTTTTGGTTAAAATCTTTTAAAGACAAGTGTTATTATTTTTTATATACCACCGTGTCGTTGTCACACGGAGTCCGGTCTCTTCCCAACCGGCTAAGCCATCCTAAGTGAGACATCAATATACCACTGTGTCGTTATTACACGGAGTCCGATCTCCGCCCGATCGGCTAAGCCATCTCATTTGAACTAGTGGGATATCACCATTATCATACTTTAATTATTACCACCGTGTCGTTATCACACGGAGTCCGATCTCCGCTCGATCGGCTAAGCCATCCCATTTGGAACAATGAGACATCATCAATATAATACTTTCATAATCACCACCATGTGTACATCATGGAGTCCGATTTCCGCCCGATCGGCTAAGCCATCTCACTCTAGGACATAACCATATCATTTTAAAATATTTTAGTTCACATCTCATATCATTTTAATCCTTTAGTTCACATTTCTTCTCATCATTTAGTTAATAGTTCTTGGAACTTGGGCCCATTATCCTTTTAGGTTACATTCCTTTCTCCAACCATATCATATATTCATCCTTCACCTCGACCAAAACCATCACATAAGAGGAGTCGTACACATAGTAAAAGAAGGAGCATAGTGATCACATTTCATACATTCAAATAGCATAATGACATGGTAGTAACATAGAATGACATGAAAGCAAGAGTTTCGCAACTTAACACACATAACCCATTTACTCTTTAGAGAATCAAACAAGGGAATGCATATTGTACATTTTGGCACCAACGATTATATTCCATGAAGATTAGAGTTAGACATACATACCTCGATTTGGGGGTTTTCCTTAATTTCTACCACAATCCACTGGACCCTTTTAGCACCTTCAATCTAATTGACAATGTAGCACCATTGAACCAATAATTATGGGTAATGATCATGGCTTGAGATTACTTGAGCATTGTATCAAACATTAGGTGCTCATTAAGATTGCATGGTCCCCTTTTTAGTTAAAGATTACTCTAACCTATTTCCCTTTACTAGTTTAGGATTACTTGATTACATGCAAGTACGGTTTCCATACCCATTCCAATGAACTAACCTATCCAAGGTCCATTTTAACTAAAATCTGGAAGTTAAGGTTGGTGTGGTAGAAGCTTACCTCTTAGAGGGAAGAAATTGGTGTCCTTCTTGATTAGTTCCAAGCTTGAGTGGTGATGGAGGATCAATTGGAGGAAGTTGGGACCTTATCTCTCTAGAACCCACCCTCTTCTCACTCTAAATTATTAGGAAATGGCTAAAAAGATGGGGGATGAGTGTTATATAAGTCTGGGTGTCGGGTTTTAAAAATTAGAAAATGGGTGCACCGATGCAGGTTTGCGGTCCGAAATGCGATCACATTTCGGTTATGCGGTCCGCAAACCTGCCGCATAACTGGCCTCAACTAGGAAACCCAACTACCTGGTTATGCGGTCACTATGTGGTCGCATAATGCACCGCATAACCACCCTCAAATTGGGCAGTCTCCTGCCCTACTCTGCGGCCATTATGCGGTCCGCAAAGCAGGGTTGCGATCGCATAGCGGACCGGAGATCTGCATCCTTTTACGAAATTTATCCTATATGTCCGCATGGTACTTTTCTATCCTAAAGGTCCGCCGCGAAGAATTTCTACAGATATAACGACATAAGGATCTAATAGGGTGTCATTTTTTATAACATAAGAATAAGAGGAGCAACCTCAACATCAATTGTTCCATAAGGGAAACAATGTAAGTATTACTAGCTTATAAGAGTAGAGTATCTTTGGAAGATCGTTCATTGCATTATGTACAATCGGAGTCGTGCAAAAGAAGGAAAGGGACAGCCTCAAATACCTTGTATATACTTCCCCAACCTCAAGCTATGCAAATGTCACGACTCCTTAATCTACAATAAGAGAAACGACAATATCGATATCGTTTAAGCGTCGTAACTATTATGTATCGACCATAACATATTTTAAGATGAAACGAACAGCATCTCCCCTATATATATGACTTCACACAAGTCAAAACAATCACCAAACAGCCCAAACAGCGTCAATAAGAATCAAATTGAGACTCCCAAAATAGTCCACACACAACCTAATAACTTCATACATAAGACAACCACCGTAGTCGTGTCAAATGATCCGGACAAGTGAATAACTATATGGTGTTTCTCCACACCCTTAATCCTCCAAAACTCCACAAAACAGTAGTAACACACGCATCCCAACAACAAACATACAATAGAGGCTAGGTTCACATATTCTAATTAAGGGAATGGGAATCAATTAACAGCAAATTAATCGTGTAACAAGGTAAGAAATAGACTAAGGTCGGAAATTAGTACGAAAATCCCATGAGAAATTATTAAGGTTTCAAATCACAAGGAATCAGAGATTCTAACAAGATGAAACTACAGAGAATCAGGGATTCGAACAGGAATAACATCACTTAAAGGAAATTAGCATGAATTGAATAAATAAAAGGCAAGAAGTATGAAACCCTAGTGGTGAAAGCATATGAGATTAGGGATTCACATGAACATATAGGGTAAACAGTAAGATAAACGGGAAATCAGGAGAAATCAAAGACATAGATGAATAACGTAGGATAAAACCTCATTGAATCACAAAGCTCATGGACACATATGCAAACAATATTATTACAGACAAAATCAGGGACTTAGGGTTTAGGACTAGAAATTAGGAGTTTCAACACAACAACTTAGACAAGAGCGAGAAACCTAAATAAATCGCTAAAGCACAGTAGGAATCATAGAATGACACTAAAAACATTATAGGAAAATCGTTTCAGAAAGGGGTCATGAAACCCTAGTTTTGAAAACGAAGTGTCATTTTAGAGAACACCTAAAAATCTTTGAGAAAACAACGAGATAGCTTAAAATATACACAGATCTATCATATATCTAAAAGAATCGGAGAGTTTTAAGAGTTAGGGTTTCCAAAAGAACCCAAAAAGATAAGAAAACCTCAAAACATTACTGGTCTAAACCCCAAAAGTCATAGATCTTACTCGGATTGCCGGAGGTGGCCGAAGAATGGTGAGTACAGGCCCAGGGGGGTAAGGGAGTGAGCCCAGGTCTCTTGAAGACCTTAGGTATAGCAACACCGGTCGTAAAGGAACCATAGGAGGCAGGAGGGTGGTGAGGATTTTATGGCCTTCAATGGAGAGGTAGCCGGAGAAGATGAAGGGGCTCATCGGAGCCGGAGAAGAGACCATAAGTCTCTAGAGAACTAGAGAGAGGGATTAGAGAGATGAGAGACCGAGTGAAATGAGGGGTCGGGGGGGTTAGTCTAGGTTTAATTATGGTAACACTAATCTGGGTCGTTGATTTAGATTGATCAACGACTCAGATTAGTCGTGGGATTGGGCCAGGTATGAATTTGTGGGCTGGGGTTAATTGGGTTGATTAAATCAGGTGGGTTGGGTTTAATTTAGGCTATGTTTTAAATAAAAATGGCTAATTATTAAATACCCATCCAAACCAAATAAATAATTAATAAGAATAGCTAATAATTATATAAAAATGAAATAATGCTACATAGATGCAAATTAAGGTTATTAGCTAATATTAAAATATAAAAAGGACTAATTATCGAATTAAAATAGCATAAATGTACAATTAGGCTATAATTGCAAAATTTCTTTAATTATAGCTAAATAATGCCAAATTGGTTAATTTGTGAAATAATTAAATTCTAATAGGATTAAAAATGATATATTGAGCTGGAAAATATTTTGAAATTATTTATAATACAATTCCTGAATAATTATTGAATATAAAATACTAAATAAATAGGAAAATAAATTGATAAAAATATGAAAAAGTATGGAAAAATACCAATTATTATGAAAAGTGATTTTGAAGGTATATTGCAAGTTTGAAAATAATTTGAGAAAAAATTGGGTATCAACAGCTGCCTCTCTTTACCCGGGAAGGATGAAAGAGTTGTCGGGTAAAGATATGATGGCCAATTTTAACCGAGTGAAAATGGTTAGAAAAGATTTAGGTCGCACCCTGGTTTCCGAGTTGCCTACATATCCCTGGTTTTACAGAAATCAGGCCATATGTAGTTCAGGAGTCATTGGTGAAGTATGCCGATGAAGTTTTACAAGAACGGAAGTAAAGTACAGGGTTAGGCGAACGAATGGCTAACAGGGTAGTTTGGAAGAACTGGAGTGGGACCGCTCCTTCCAGAATGGCTGTTGCTAGCTGGATTACCTACAAATGAACAGTACAAGCATATATCGTGCGTAATTAAAACATGATGCAAGTTCCCATTGGACCATGAATGTTGTCTTTGGACGGTTAAGGATGACGTCCTTAGACCATGATGTCCTGGGCCATGAATTGCTTGATGCGGGATTCTCATGCCATGAAATGATGTTCTCGGGCCATAAGGATGGTTCCTCCGAACCATGATGCCTTTGAGTAATGGGATGCAAACGCAGTAAAAGAGATCCTCAGGCCATGACATGGTGTTCTCGCGCCATGAAGATGGTGCCTCCGAACGATGACGCCTTTGGATAGGTTGGCGATATTTCAGCCCATGAATATGAAATAATATGATGCTAACAAGACAGAGATTAGTCTTGCAAATTAAAGGGGCAGATCTTAGCCCGAAAGGAAGCGCAGCAAATGGTGCTTGAGACGGTAGTCATTTTTGAAAAGTAAATTCGAGGAAACGTTTAGCCTCAGAAGGTAGAATAGTAGCCTTATGCCATGCAGATGGAGGTAGAGCTTAAACTCGTAAGGCAGAATGGTAGCCTTATGCAAGAATGTGATGCAAGTGGAGACAACGTTTAGTCTCGGAAGGCAGAATGGTAGCTGATACGCTCAATTTACACCTTAAAAGAATGTAAGCGATTGTTGTCAAATATAGTAACCCA
>ML269591.1:7955-19195 GCA_005239495.1 Nicotiana undulata
TGCCCCCCTGACCGGTCCGGGGCGGGGCCCCCCCCCCCCCCCCCGCGTCAATCTCTATCTGGGGCTCCACAGCTGGGGTTGCTGCTTGAGCAATGGGCTGAGTCCTTCCTCTGCCCCTAGCGAGAGCTGCTGCTGCAGGAGGACCTGATTGTTGGTCAGCGGAAGAAGAACCACGTGTTCTCGCCATCTGCGAGAGAATAGAAGAGTTCAATCAGTACTTGAGGTGACAAGAATCGCACGATAGAGTAGAAATAAAATGAGTTTGTTCATAACTGTATAGCCTCTGAGACATAAGTACAAATGTCTCTGTACTGATAACTCATACTCTACTAAGCTTGTTCGTGAATTGTGAGCCCTAGGCAACCTATTGCTCTGATACCAACTTGTCACGACCAAAATTCTCAACCCTCGGGATCGTGATGACGCCTAACATCATAATTTCTAGACAAGCCAATGTTAGAGGGATTCAACATTTAAAACAATTAAAATATAACACTAAGTGTAAAATTATTCAATAAATGAATCCAGAATAATACACGAGATAATGAAATGAAACTCGAGCTAATACTATTGTCTAACTACCCAAGATTTGGAGTCACAATTCACGAACTACTAAAGAATACTACAATTATTTGGCTCAAGAAAAATGTATAATACTGTTTTGAACAAGATAAAATTGTAATCTAGATAAAGTAGAGAAGACTCCAGGAATCTGCGGGCACCAGCAGATCTACCTCGTGTCTTCGTGCGAATAGTGTCTGCTACTGCTCAACTATCAACTCTGACCGAAACCTGGATTTGCACAAGAAGTGCAGAGTGCAAAATCAGTACAACCGACCCCATATACTGGTAAGTGCCGAGCCTAACCTCGGCGAAGTAATGACGAGGCTAGGAAAAGACACCACATAAAACCTGGACATGTATAATCATGCTGGCAGAAATAACAGTAATTAAGGAATTAAAACAGAAATTAATGAGAAGTGACATACTATGGGGAATTTCTTTAACACAAGGATTGAAATAACGAAAAGACAGATATTAACAATGATGAACCAACAAAATTGAGCAATTAAAGTAGAAAGGAAATTTGTACGGCATCACCCTTCGTACTTTTACTCTCAGCCTCACCAAATGATAATTAGCATGCACAGCATCACCCTGTGTGCTTTTACTCTCATCCTCACCAGATTATAAATATGAATGCACGTCATAACCCTTTGTGTTTTTACTCTCATCCTCACCAGATTATAAATATGAATGCACGGCATAACCCTTCGTGCTTTTACTCTCTTCCTCACAATATAGATAATTCATGCACGGCATCACCCTTCGTGCTTTACACTCTTACTCACAATATAATATAAATGAACCATGCACGACATCACCCTTCGTGCTTTACACTCTTCCCCACCAATTACAGAATCATTAACAGCATACAACGAGAGATTTCACAAGAAATCAGTATTTCATTATAGTTTCTCTCATCATTTATCATTTCAATCTCAACTCTGTATTCACAAAGGGATTTCACAAGAAAAGTCAGTATTTCATCATAGTTTCTATCATTATTTATCATTTAAATCTCAACTCAGTTTTCACAATATTGTCCATCTTGGTGGAACCGGATACTAATCTCCCAAAATTTCACTAACAACAATAATCACAGATAGGCTTTAAGATAACCAAATTAACAAGAATTAACATCTATGACCTGACCACAATGTATAGGTACTCTTCATCTCACCTATATATTGGATTTAGCAACAAAACAAGTAGCGAGTAGTCACACAATACCTATTCCATCAAGCTAAGGTTAGACACAACACTTACCTCGATTTCGCACGCCACTCACTGCTCAAGCACTACTTTTCCTTTAGAATTGGCCTTCAACTCACTCATATCTAATCACAATTGGTTTAATATCATTAAACATTGCTAAAGTTGCTAACTTTAATGCAAAATTATGATTTTCCTAAGTTTTCCCAACAAAATATGAAAATTGAATCCGGGCCCGCTTAATCCAAACTTGAGGCTCGGACCAAAAATCAGTTTACCCATTCTCCCCCGATCCCGGATATGCAATTAGTTTGGAATCCGACCTCAATTCGAGGTCTAAATTCCCAAATTTTGAAATTCCTAGGTTCTACCCAAAATCCCTAATTCTACCATGAAATTTTCTAGATTCTAAGATAAAATCTTGTAAAAAGTAGTTAAGTATTGAAATAGATGAGTTAGAAATCGCTTACCTATGATTTGGGGAAGAAAAATATTTTGGAAAATCGCCTCTTCCGTTCTAGGGTTTTACTATTTTTGAAAAGTGATAAAATAAATAAAAGTCATGTATTTATACGCACGCCTCAGGCCCTGTCACCGCTGTCAGCGAAAATTCTGAGCCTTGCCGACCGCTGTCAGCGGAAAAGTGGGAGCGGCGGCGGAAGTCCGGGCTTAACAACCACTGTCAGCGGAACTCCACGCGCGGCCGCGGAATCTCAACTGCGGTCGCGAAATTCCAAGCACTACCGCGCTTCCAGGTTCAGAGACCTGTGATTCTGCAGCTTTTCAGGTCCAGGTATTTTTCTAAGTCTCAAAAAACTATGTGGCCTACCCGAAACTCACCCGAGCCCTCGGGGCTCCTAACCAAACATACACGAAAGTCCAAAAATATCATACGGACTTGCTCGTGCGATCAAATCACAAAAATAATATCAGACACTATGAATTTATCATCGAAACTCGTGATTTTCTCAAGAACACTTATGATTCACTATTTTCTCAACCGGACGTCTGAATCACGTTAAATCAATTCCAATTCTCACCAAATTTCACAGATATGATATAAATGTCATAATAAACCTGTACCGGACTCCGAAACTAAAATACGGGCCCGATACCAACGAGTTCCAACATTAATTCATTTCTTTATTTCATTTAAAATTCAATATAACAATTTTCTTCAAAAATTGATTTCTAAGGCTAGGGACCTCGGAACTCAATTAGGGGCATACGCCCAAGTCCCATATTTTACTGCGAACCTCCCGGGGGACCGTCGGAACACGGGTCCGGATCCGTTTACTCGAAATGTTGACCAAAGTCAACTAAAAATCAAATTTAACTCTTAAAAATTATTAATTCATATATTTCCTCATAAAAGCTTTCCGGATTCACCCCGTACTACGCACTCAAATAGAGGTGACTAAAAATAATATTTCTAAGGTTAATGAGCCTGTAATGGAGTCTTAGTTCATCATATGACCCTTTGGGTCATCACAACCCACTGGTTGCAACTGCCCACTATAGGTGTTTAAGTATGCAGCAACATTATATTCTATATCAACGTAGGTGGTTGGCCCTAAACCTGTATGTTGAAAGCACTTGATGGCATGTGAGCACGACATGTGGTAGATGGACCATTTCCCACAAGAGCATAAACTTCTGGATTCATTTATGGTGTGTATATTATTCCCCCAGTTTTGATGGATAGCAGTGCAAACTTCAAAAAAAAATTGCTCGTGGCAATACTGTAAATATGAATGCCCATATACTCGCCGCCTGTATTTCTCAAATCTTTTCATTGGTAATGGCATAAATTTAACACATCTTTCCATCAATAACGATGCAGCTCTAGCCCTTTCAACAAACCTCTCCACCATCTACTTGAATGACATCCGCACCATGGCAGTGATAGGCAATCCTCGTACAGACTTCAATAACCCGTTGAAAGACTCTAACACATTTGTAGTCAGAATTTCCCATCTTCTGCCACCATCCGCATGCAAAGTCCACTTGTCAAGGTGATGTCGCATCAACCAATGATAGTCTCTCTAGTCTTCCTTCCTGATAGATTCTATGCGCCTCCTGAATTTACACTCTTGGTGTTCTGTTGCAGCCATCCACATTAAATCATGCAAATCCTTGTTGGGATGTGCCTTCTAAAAATTGGCCATCAGGTGCCCCACACAGTAATGGTGGTAGGCATATGGATGGTTTTTTCCATGCAGGCAAATTCTCTATAGAACTTAAAATAACACCATGTCGATCAGATATTAGACAAATACGTGAACGTTGTTTGACAACGTGCTCTTTCAAGTGGTTAAAAAATAGTGTCCACATCTCTTGGCTTTCATTGGAACAAATAGAAAAAGCTAAGGAAACTTCCATTAGCATCTACTGCAATGGTGATCAACAGCTTAATATTACCAGCCGGTAATGCAGAAAACCATCAATTGCTGGTTTAAATGCCCAGAACACGTATTTAAATATATGTTCTAGTATTCCCGGAATCTGCTCAAGCATCCATTCAACAACAGTCACGGGGTTAAAGTGTTGCAATGCAGCCGTGTACCTGGGTAGAGATGCAAAAGACTTATCCCAATTACAATACACAATTTCAAACGCACGTTTGCGCCCGAGAAATACCTTTCTTTTGGTAATGGTGCACCCATATTCCTAGTGGACGGATGTTATACACTTTTTGATTTTGTACCTTATGGACGCTTCAATGTGTGGAATCAAGACAAGAGAAATCAAGTCAACATTCAAGTTAAAATGATTCCCGTTGAATGTGTCCATTTCACAATTATGGGTGCCAATGTATTTACCCACAATCACATATTTGTTTTTTTCTTCCTCGCACGCTGCATCCAATTACAAATCGTAAACCATCTACGGAAAATAACCTTAGATATTGTTGGTGATGACTCGCGTACCATGATCTCACGACACTCTTTATGTTGTACATAGAACCGCCTTGGCTAGGCGCGCTTTATCGGGAAAAAACATGCCCTTTGACATCACTGTTGCTCTAGATTCATCCCACATTGCTGTCCAAATTTCGTCAATATCCCTTATGAGGGCATCAACATCTGGCATACTCTGCAAAAGATCAAGGTAGGGAATCTCCCATGAATGAAACGACACGTGGGACTCGTACGCTCTTGGTCTAACGGGGGTGGAGCAGGCTCCCTCGTCAAATCAGGTCCACCATTCTCTTCCTCCTCATCATCACCCTCATCAGGGAAGGGTGTGTCATCTCCGGACTTATCAGCATTGTTTTCATAATCACTATTCTCTTCCTGACTCGGTGCATCTGCCAGGTCCCGATTAAAGATGTCGTCTTCGGGCAATTGAGTCAGAATAGGACGTTCAAGTTGCTCGTTTTCACTGCACAACCAACAAAATAATGAGTTACTCAAATTGATAAATACTTTACATATAGCTATATCACTTCACTTACAAATTGTAATGTGTTTACATCCCATGATGGATATTATCCTGTTGGTGATGACTTCCGGATGGACCACCATGATCCAACACACCAGAACTACGCATATTCCAACTATGCGTCGGTTCATAACTTGTAAAATTCATATCTGGCTGGTACCCCATGTGGAATATATGAGTGTTAATACCAATTCAATACAGCAAAAATAAACACCGCAAGACAAAAGAAATTTGAAGTTTACCACTCGTCTTGTGGATTATGTAAAGTAGAAGAGAAATTATTTCCTCGCTCCTCATTCGCCCGTGGAGATAAGTTTAGATTAGGCCAAACTCTTTCAGGCAGAACCTGTTCGCCACCACAACCTCAACCCCCCCCCCCCCCAAAAAATAAAAACCCTATTTTTCTCCCCTCGCAATNTGGAAACTTAACATGACACTATGGAGATAAACTATAGCACACAGAGTTATTCGCCACCACAACCTCCCCCCCCCCAATATAATGAAACCCTTACTTTTCGCCTTCAGACATTGTGACAAAATGAAAACAGCTTAACGACGAAATATTTCAGAAGACTTGAGAATATTTATGAATGGATTTTTAGAAAATTCTTAACCTCCTTAAATAGGGCAAAAACCAGTCTGGGGGTACAAATTTTTTAGGTATAGCACCTTCAATAAGGGCGTTATACCTAGTTGAATAATTGTTATGTCAGTTAAGCCCAGAAGAATTATTCGTGGGCCCAGAAAATATGTATAGCGCGGTAATAAAAGGCGATATACCTCCTGTCTTTTAAAATTCACGTATAGCGCCTTAATAAAAGGCGCAATACCTTCCGTATTTTCAAATTCACATATAACACCCTTTTAAAGAGCGCTATACCTTAACGGAAAAATGACTGTTAAGGTATAGCGCCCTTTAAAAGGGTGTTATACATATTTTGGTCACCATCTTTTTTTTCACACATTTCGGCCGTTTGAGTCCAAAAGAACCACATTTTGGTTCCGGACTCTACAATATGGTATTCGCTATGTTACACGTGATACTGATTCTTTAAGGTACAAAACATCTTAGTAAGCTGAACCGAGAGATCTGTATTCAAGACCATTTGAAGAAACATTACAACATCCATTTCAAAAATACCACTAACATTTAATAAGTGATTCAAGAAGAGGCAAAAGGGTGAAGGTAGTTCAACAACTCCACATGGCCCACGTCATAACATAATCGATCCTTACCTTGAAAAGAATATGCTAGGTTGCTATACTGATTTGGTTGATGAAAAGTGGTATGGTGTTCTATGTCCCTTGAAAAATAATCCTATCAATATACACACTGATCTCAAAGTTGCAGGGCACATTATTAAGGGCGAAGCGCATTCTACAAAGCCTGAAGGTATGCGAATTTGGGGAGAAAAACTATAATGGGTTCCTCTTTACTCAAAACAAAGTGATTATGAAGTACGATGTCACTAGCATGGGCTTGTTGTTCCACAAGAACTGTCAGCAACCTTGCAAACAAACACACACAAAGATGAACCAGAAATGATTCAGTGTTTGATGAAGGAAAATCTAGAGATGGAAAAGGCATAAGCTCTTCATCATGCAATGGATGATCTTAATGACCTGGAAGGAACAGAGGATCAGTACTGGGATTTATTAGAAAATAAAAAATTGCATAGAGACAATGATTATCCTGTTTTTCCAACAGTTGTCAAGCGGGAGGAACTACCTAAGTTTCTACCACAGACGTTGGACGTAGGAGTCCCATACTGTCGTAGAAATAAAGCAAGTGGTCTTATTGATGATAGCAATGAAATATGAGAAATGTGAGTCAATTGGGACTTATATTACGATGCCCTCGGTCCCGAAGGGTGCGTACAAGATGTTGATGAAGAAGATGAAGACAGTGACAGTGAAATTGTGCCTGACAGCAACGACAATGGCGAATGACAATTGTTTTCTACTTCTTGGGGTGTATGTTAAAATTTTGTATTGAATCTTTAGTGGTAAATATTAATTAGATTTAACCCCATTGGAAACATAATTTTATTTCATATATTCTGCAAGATGAACATTTACATACATTTAGTACAACAAAATTACTGCAATAAAACACAACGTGTATCCTTGATAATTGGGCACATTGGATGTACTGCCACCTGAATGAATTACCACCGCTACCCAAACTAGTTGAAGGACATTTATTGCGATCGTGTCTTGTTTGGGGACATATGCCATATTTACGCACATAAACTCTATCACCAACATCCATTTGGTTCCGTATATGCGTTCTTTTTTGCACTTGTCGTTGACGCACATAATCCTTGTTACACACCATTTTAAATGGTTCCGGCGGTCAATAATGCTCAGTCCCACTGACTGCAATTGTCCACTATATGTGTTTAAGTGTTAGATGGACCATTTTTCACAGGAGCATAATCTTCTGGCTTCATTGACAGTGTGTGTATTATTCCCCCGGTTGTGATGCAGACCCGTGCGAACTTCAAAAATATTTTGCTCATTGCAACACAGCAAACATGAATGCCACTATGCTCGGTTCCTATATTTCTCAAATCGTTTCATTGGTTGTGGCGTAAATTCAATACATTTTCCATCAATGACGATGCACTTATATATCTTTCAACAAACCTCTCTGCCATCTGCTTGAATGACATCCACACCATGGCAGTGACAGGCAATCCACGTGCAGACTTCAATAACCCGTTGAAAGCCTCTGACACATTTATAGTCAGAATACCCCATCTTCTACCACCATCCGCATGCATAGTCCACTTGTCAAGTTGATGTCGCATCGACCAACAATAGGTTGTCTCTTCTTCCTGTCTGATCGATCCCATACGCCTCCTGAATTTACACTCTTTGTGTTCTATTGCAGCCATCCATATTAAATCATGCAAATCCTTTTTGGGGTGTGCTGTCTGGAAATTGGCCTTCAAGTGCCTCACACAGTAACGGTGGTAGGCATAATGTTCCTACCATGCACGCAAGTTCTGTATAGAACTTAAAATACCGTCATGCCGATCAGATATTAGATAAATAACTGAACCTTGTCTGACAACGTGCTCTTTCAAGTGGTTCAAAAACAATGTCCACGTCTCTTGGATTTCATTGTCACAAATAGCAAATGCTAGGGGAAATATACTTCCATTAGCATCTACTGCAACAGCGATCAACAACTTAATATCATACTTTCCATAGACATGAGTGTCGTCTATGGATATTACCGGCCGACAATGCACAAAACCGTCAATGGCTAGTTTAAATGTCCAGAACACATATCTGGTATTTCTGGACTGCGCTCAAGCTTCCATTCAACAACAGTCTCGGGGTTAAAGTGTTGCAATGCCGCCATGCACCTAGGTAGAGAGGCAAAGGACTTATCCCAGTTACCATAAATAATTTCAAACGCACGTTTGCCTCAGAGAAATGCCTTTATTTTGGTAATGATACACCCATATACCTGGTGGACAGATGTTATACACTCTTTGATCTTTTACCTTATGAACGCTTCAGTGTGTGGAATCAAGACAAGAGAAATCGAGTCAACATTCAAGTTAAAATGATTCCCACTGAATGTGTCCATTTCACAATTGTGGGTGACAATGTATTTACCTACAATCCACATATTTATTTTCAACTTTCTTGCACACAGCATCCAATTACAACCTTGAAACCATCTACGACAAATAACCTTGTATACTTTCAGAGATGACTCATGAACCACGATCTCACGACACTCTTTTATGTTATACATACGGACAGCCCTGCTTAGGCGCGCTTTATCAGCAAAAAGCATGTCCGTTGACAACACCGTTACTCTATATTCATCCCACATTGATGTCCGAATTTCGTCAAGATCCCTTGTGAGAGCATCCATATCCTATATACTTGGCAACTAATCAAGGTAGGGAATCTCCCTTGAATGAAATGGCACATGGGACTAGTACACTCTTCGTCTAACATGAGGTGGAGCATGCTCCCTCGTCAAATTAGGTTCATAATTCTCATCCTCATCATCATCACCCTCATCAGGAAAGGGTGTGTAATTTCCAGACTCATCAGCAATTTTGTCATAATCACTATTATCTTCCTGACTCTTCACATTAGTCAGATCCCGATTAAATATGTCGTCTTCGGGAAATTGAGTAAGGACATGACCTTCAAGTTGCTCATTGTCACTGCACAACCCATAAAATAATGAGTTTCTCAAATTCATCGAAACTTTACATATAAATTTTATCACTTCACTTACAAATTATAATGTGTTGATATCCCATGATGCACATTATCCTGTTGATGATGACTCCCGGATGGACTACCATGATCAAACACACCAAAACTAGGTATATTCCATATGTTCGTTGGTTCATAACTTGTTAAATTTATATCTGGTCGGTACCCCATGTGGAATATATAAGTGTTAATACAAATTCAATACATAAAAATGAACATCGTAACACAAAGGAAATTGAAGTTTACCATTCGGCTTGTGGATTATGTAAACTTGGGAAGAGATTATGTCCTTGCTCCTCATTCGCCCGTGGAGATAAGTTTAGATCAGGCCAAACTCTTTCACCCGGAACCTGTTCGGCTAAAACTGCTCCAAAATAACCACCCGATGATTGAGGGATATCCCTACTTTGCGGAACCTCATTATTGTGAACGTCTTCAGCCTTGACGTACATTTCCAATATTTTAATCACAAGAAGTTCCCGTTGTTCATACGGAGTCCTAAAAAAAAATCAGAGTTTCATCGTCTTCGATGTTAAACTCAGCATAATAAGCAACCCCTTGCGGAATAACAGAATACGGATATCATTCGGTTATTTTAGTATTCACCGAAATGTTTGCTCACACTCATTTTTTTAAATAACAACGGTACCAACCTATTGTACTTCATTGTAAGTGGCAACTTAATATGACACTGTGGAGAAAAACTATAGCGTACTGAGTTATTTTGAAACCCTACTTTTTCTCTCTTCGTACATTATGACAAAATGCAAAATAACTTAACGAACAAATATTTTGGAAGACTTGAAGGATCCTGAATGGGTTTTTACCAAATTCTGAAACTCCTTAAATAAGAAAAAAATCAGTCTGGAGGTACAATTATTTGATGTATGGCTCATGCATAATAGGCGCTATACCCATATAAATTATTGGTGGGTCAGTTAAGTGTAGATAAATGATGGGACCGAATTTTATATATAGCGCGGTTATTCACTGCGTTCTACCTTACACTGTCAGAAATCCGGAAAAAAGCGACCAACAATTTGCGACCAAAATTGGTCTGTCTAAAAAAGCGACCAAAGTTGGTCGCTAAATTGGAGAAAATCATTAAATAATTATTTTAAATACATTAGCGACCAAGGTTGGTCGCTTTTTGGTCGATAATGTGGTCAAAATATTGACCGGACTGGTCAGACTTGCTTGGTCAAAGAAATATTGAAATTAGCGACCAACTTTGATCGCTAATGTGGGACCTAGTTATAAAATTTTAATAATTATATTATTATTTAAAAAAAAATTATAAAATATAAATAAATATAATTTAAAATTAGTGACCAAATTGGTCGCTTACCAAAGGGAAAGCAGATAGAGACCAACTTTTGTCGCTAATCTGGGACCAGTAATAAAATTTTAATAATTATATTATTATTTAAAAAAAATTATAAAATATAAATAAATATAATTTAAAATTAGCGACCAAAGTTGGTCGCCACGAAAGGGGAAGAAAATAGAGACCAACTTTGATCGCTAATCTGGGACCCAGTTCTAACGTTTAATAATTATATTATTATTTTAAATATTATATAAAATATAAATAAATCTGATTTAAATTTAGCGACCAACTTTGGTCGCTAATTTTAATTTTTGGATAATTAGCGACCAAAGTTGGTCTCTTTTCAGGTCAACATTGGTTAAAATTAAAAATCACTTTTATATTTACTATCTAAATAATATAAATGTAATCCGTTAACACTTTTGTAATACAAGAG
>ML269592.1:0-31806 GCA_005239495.1 Nicotiana undulata
TGAATCAAATCAAGTGACAACTGATATTATTTCAGTTTAATAATTGAATTTAAAAAATGAGAAGGAAAAAAAAGGTATATTATACTAGTTATATTAAAAAAAGGTGAATTAATATTTATTATATCAATTATATCTTCTTATTGTATAAAAAAGAATAATAAAAATAATTAAAACAATAAATGAAATTGGATAATGAAGAGAAAAAGAATATAAAAAAAGAAGTAAATGAAATTAGAAAAGGAAAAAAGAAAAAATTAAGAAGAAAACAAGAAAAAAGAAAAGGAGAAAAGAAATAAAAAAAAAGGAAAAAGAAAAAGAAAAAGAAACATAGAAATAAAAAAAAAGAATTAGAGAAAAAAAAGAAATTTCCCCACAAAAATTACTATGGGTAGGAAATGTAATTAGTTTGATGGGTAGGAAAATAAATGGGTAAACAAGGGTAAATAGTTTTATTTTTGTAGGTAAGTGTGTCATTCTCCCTATAAAGTTTGGGTTAATTCATACAAATTTAGATTAAATTCAATTGGGTTAAATACTTAATTTGGACTATACAAATTAAAGAAATTTTCAGAAATTACTTTGTTTTAGTGATTATTAGCTTGGCATAGCTACCATTTACTACATTACTTCCTATAGCTATGTTTTAATTTGTTATAGAGTGTATCCGATGTATTTAAGCTAATGTATTCATGAATATAATAGGAAAAGTCGGCGGAAAAAAAGGGAATTACAGCTAACGTATAGACTGTATTCATATGTTATTCACGAGTTGTACTCATGAATACAATAATGGAATTTGCGGGGGAAAAAGGGTTTCAGCTGTTTAAAAATGGTAAGTGAATCAATTAACGCAATAGACTCCTAATATAACTCAACAAACTCAATTATAACACAAAATTTGTATCTCCAGTTATATAAAAGATTCTCAACCAAAAAAAAATCCAAAAACATAGCAATCTTCAGAGATTCAATCCATCCGTTCATTTTTTTAGTGGTATCTTTACTAAAATAGTTTTTTAGTGGTATCTTTACAAATAGATTTATATATTGAAACTATATAATTACATTGAATATCGTTAAATACATAAAAATACATTGAATACATGAAGTATAGCAGGTCATCTATAATACAAAAATATATGGATACATACTGCAGATACATTTGAATACATATATACATCTGAATACATAAATTAGATTAATTAAAAAAATATATGAATACATTCTACAATACATTGAATACATACTGTTGAATTGATAATGTTGGACAGAACAATGAAACAAAGTGAAGCTTTAAAATTATATAATTACATTGAATACAGTTAAATACAATGAATATATTGAAAAAGTAGAAAAAACTAAAGACATTGAATACAATGAAATACATGGAATACAACAAGATACATTGAAATAAAATGAAAAAAAGGTAACAGACTTTCGAGTTCCTCGGCCCCAAACTCCGTCCCCAGTCCATCGATATCCAGGCCGCCACCATGTGGGGCGTCGCTGCTGTTGATACCCAATTTTTCCCTCATATATTTTTCAATATACATATATACTTTCAAAATAGTGCATGAGCATCATCAAGTATTTTTCCATAATTTTTAAGGGCTTTTAATCAATTTATTCTTGCATAAATAATTATCGACTGCATCTCAAATAATTTTATGATGATTTATCATTTAATTTTCATCATCTATATCCGTATTAAGCTTTAAATATTTTTTATATACTTATTAAAATTGTATTTTATATCCTTAGGCTAAAATTGCATATTTTGCAATAATAACCCATATATATGCATAATTACATTATTTATATAGAAAATGACTTTTTATATTTTTATAATGTTAAGTAATTGTTTTTAATTATTTTCATGCGCACATGATATTTTTTTTTATTAATTATTATTTTTTTATAAATTATTTTACTAATTAATTGGTATTTAAAATATAGCCCCTAAAACCCCAATTTCGGACCTAGCCCAATTACCTACACTACCCAATTACCCCAGCCCAATAACCTTAGTCCAAGACCCAATAACCCAATCCCACACTCGTTTATTATAACCCTACCTAGTACCCTTGAATCAGGACCGTTGATCTCCGAAATCAACGATCCACATCACCCCAACCCTTTTTAATTTACCCTATCCCTAACCCTAACCTCATTTCACCCAGCATGCCGTCTCTATAAACTCCCTCTTTCATCTCCTCCCCCTCTCCTCTCAAAACCCTAGCGTCGTCATCACCCTAACCTCTCTGATTCCAACCCCATAATGGAATCAATCCTTACCTTATTTGGCCCCTCCTCCTTACTGGCTACCCGTTTTGGTGTTACATAATAGCTTGCCTAAAATGGCAAGCAGATCCTGTAAAGATCGAACCAAAGTTGGTTCAAATCTTTAACCTACTGTTGTTTCTGTCTGTGTTCATCATCTTTTCTGTGTAAGTACGAATATTTTCGTATCTCTCACTGATTCGACTTAGCGCTAAAGGTTAGCGTTTCATATTCTCTTTGGTTCGAACCTAAACTGGTTCAAACTTTGATTTTTAGCATTATCTCGTCTATATTCACTTCATTATGTGTGAATCTGCCTATTCCTATTAATTTCTTTTATTTGCCCTAAATTAGAGTTTCAGGTTTTTTTCTAGTTCGATTCTTTGTTGCTTTTTGAATAATCTTCTATCTATGTTCATTGTACACAGTATGTGATTATATTTACCCTTGTTTCTCTGCTGATTTTATGGTTTACCTAAAACTAGGGTTTGAGATTTTTACTAATTTTCCGATGCTCTTTCCTTTCTCATATGAGACTGATATTTTCCTTATTCTATTCAATCCACCATGTTTCCTTTATTTCTTTACCTTATTTTGCCTTGAAACTGACTGTTAATTGATATTTTCCTTATTCTAAGTGTTACTCTTCTGACTACACGCTATTATGCCATGTTAATTGACTGAACTCTGTATTATTTGTCCTTAAACCAGACTTCAATTGATTCTGTAATTAATTTCTTTCCTTGTTTATGTGTGTTTGATTACTTCCCTTATTTGTTCACCTAATTGAACACTATTTAAACCATTTCCCCTCCCCCTTTAGGACAGACTCGAACTCTCAATACTCTCATTGAAAAATTTAGCTTACTCTGATTCTGTGCTCGTTTGTTTCTGGTCTTTGCTGGCTGAAAGCCAAGGCTAATTGATTCTGGACTTAACTACCGTGGTGTATTAACTTGTTTTCCTGCCTAACTAGTAAGACATTCTCCCATGTCACTTTATTCTCCATGTTTCATAATATGTGTTGCTCGACTAGCATGTTTAAATTCTAATATGATTCTGCCTTTATGCTTCTATGATTTTGTCTAGTCCCATAAGTGACACTATTAATTGGTTAGATTTTGAATAATATGAATCCTCTTAAAAGCTGGCTTAATGTTTAACTTTTCCATGCACACTGTTTGCTAATCCTACACCTGTTCTGAACTTTGCATCCTTAGGATATTACCAACATGAAATTAGTTAATTTATCCTAACTTTACAGATTGGTAATGTTACTTAATTCATGTGCCCTGTCAATTTGTTTGCCAACATGTCATGTGATAATTTGACTGTTTTGCCTAATTGTTTTTGTGAGTAAACAAGGTTGTCCTAAATGTCAGCATGCACACTTAGTGTAATTAGGTCTTTTTTCTCTTCTGAATTAACCTGTTTGAAACTATGCACATTGCAAACCTTGCTTGTTTTCTGAATGCAATTTTGCCTACAAGTTCTGTGTTCTAAACTTTGTTTCTTCTGAAATCAACATTGTTTTAATATGTCCTTACTTCCTTTGTATGTTGTTACTCTTTAAAAACTTCCAATCTTAGTCCCTTTAGGTTCTATCCTCAACCATCCTAGTGTGAGCACTGCTCAGGGTCCACATGAGACTCCTGTGAACTCTGACACACTGGGAACTGGTTACCAATCTCTTGTGAATCAACTTCTGAATATTTGGTTCTGGTGTGAGCATTGCCCTGAGGCCCTTGAGAACTTTGACACACTGAAAACCTGGTTCTATATGTGATATGGGTGAATCACTAGTATTTGGCTATGTTGTACTTATGAAATGAGCCTCGAAATTGATTGGTTTGAAGGCCTAATTCCCAGGTTTATTCGGGCCTAATGAAGGCTCCCTATAGTGTATCTTATTACTATTATGTAATTCATTCATCACTTTGGTCTATAATAAGTTTGTAATGAACAAATCCTGGGGTATATAGTAAATTGGGAAGGGTCTTTATTTTCTTTGGTCAATTCGGGTAGAAATCCTGTCAATAAGGTTTTATTTGTGTTGTTAACCCTGTTTTTTATGTTATCTTTGTTAAAATCGTATGAGTACTGTATTATGCTTGCATATTAGAAATCCTGCCTATAGGATTATGCTTACATATTAGAAATCATGCTTATAGGATTAAAATTGCATATTAGAAATTCTGCCTATAGGAGTAAAATTTCATATTAAAAATCCTGCCTATAGGATGCATTAATTTGTCCAATAAATATGCATTAGCAATCATGCCTATAGGACCCCCAATGTTTGATTCAATTGTTTTCTGGTAACATGTACAATTTCTGCCCATATACTACTTAATAGATATCATGCCTATAGGGTTAAATCAATTTAGTAATATATATCATGCCTATGTCAATTTCAAACCTAGAGATCATGCCTAGAGGATTTAAATCAATTCGCTCGTAGAAGTCATGCATGTAGGATTCTAATAATTGATTCTGAATACAATCTATGATGACCCAAAAGGTCTTCCCGTGTAATTTTACCTAAATCTGTATTCTGAGGCCATGAAAGCCTCTTTTTATCTCACCTCAATGTGCGTGCCCAGCCCGGGCGCATAGCCGGGAAGTCGTTATGTGGAAAATTAATAAAATGATGATTTCATAATAATTATTTGAATAAAGTTGACTTTGGTTAACATTTTTGGTAAATGGACCCAGACCCCTGATTTAACGATCCCGGAGGGTCCGTAGGAAAATATGGGACTTGGGCGTATGTCCGAAATCGAATTCCGAGGTCCCAAGTCCGAGGAATGAATTTTTAAAGAAAATTATTTTCTGAAAAATATAAAGGTTTTTGAAAATGAGATTTGATGAGAAACCTGTGATATCGGGCCCGTATTATGGTTCCGGAGCCCGGAACATGTTCAATATATTTTATATGTGTTATATGTGAAATTTGGTAAGAAACGAACTTAGTTTGACGTGATTCGGATCAAAAATGGAAAATTTGAAAGTTTAAGAAGTTGGAAGTATTTCAATGATTTTGAGGTTTAATTCGTTGTTTATGATGTTAATTTGGTGATTTAATTGCTCAAATAAGTCTGTAGGATATTTTTGAGGTTGTGTATATATTTGGTTTTGAGTCCCGAGGGCTCGGTGAGTTTCGGGTAGGGGTCGGAGTGCAAACCTTGGTGAAAAATATGGTGTAAAAGTCATTTTCTGGTGTCCAGGCATTTACCCTATGCGAACGCACTCAAGGGAGTGCGAACGCACTCAAGGGAGTGCGAACGCACACGGTTATGTGTGGGTTGGGGTCAGGGTAGTTTTTAAGGCAGTGCGAACGCACCAGATAGGATGCGAACGGGGAGGGCTATATGGTATCTACTGTGCGAACGCAAAGGTCGGGGTGCGAACGCATAGGGGTAGAGGGGACCTAGGGGGATGAGGGTAATTACCCTGTGCGAACGCGGACCCACAACCACGAACACACATGTCGAGTATTTAACCTCCGCGAACGCGGAGAGTTATTTTTAAATGCCCAAAACAGAACCATTACGGGATTTTACCAAAATTCACAAACCCTCTTCTTCTCCAAACCCCATAGACGATTTTTGAAGCAATTCTTCCACCATAACCTCTTAGGTAAGTAATCTTCAACTTGTTTCCTTCCATTTTCATCAACATTTATTAGATTCTAGACCTAAAATCATGGAATTAAAGGGTAAAAATTAGGGAATTGAGTAGAGTTAAGGCTTTTTGAATATTTGGAAATTGGACCTCGTTTTGGGGTTGGATTTAAACACAAATTATATATTCGGGCTCGTGGGTGAATGGGTGATCGGGTTTTGGTCCGAACCTCGTGTTTCGACCAAGCGGAGCCGAGGTCGATTTTTGGAATTTTGGGAAGAATGTTGGGAATTCTATAAGTAAGATTTGGAATTGAATTGTTAAGAAATTATTGATGTTATTGAGTCGATTATGTCTACATACGATTGATTTGGAGTCGGGTTCGAAAGGAAAAGCGGTGCTAGAGACTTGATTTGGATTCTTGGAGTCGAGGTAAGTGTTTGGCCTAACCTTAGCTTGAGGGAATAGGTGTTGAGTCATATGTGCTACTTGTATATTCCATGTTCGATGTATAGGTGAGGTGACGAGTACCTATATATTGTTGTCAAGCATGCCCGTGACTCGGTTTTCATGTTATATGTGTTTTTCTTCGATATTCATTGTGTTATGAAGTAGATTCCATTTTGGAAGTTATTCAATTGTTGAAAATACTTGGTTGAGAACTTGTTGATATATTGTTTCGGTTGAGGATTATTCTTAGTAAGTTGTATACTTGAGCGAGTTTGGTTATAGCTGTGTCCCTTGCCGGGACGGTATTACTCTGTTGTTGTTCCCTTGCCGGGGTATTGTAATTTATGCTTCATGCTGTTGATTCCCTTGCCACACTGTTGTTTTGATATTGATTGGGTGAGGAAGAGTGTAAAGCATGATGGGTGATGCCGTGTATTCATTGCATGGCGAGGATGAGAGTAAAAGCACGAAGGGTGATGTCGTGCCATGATTTTACATTTAAATGCACGAAGGATCATGCCGTGCCCATTCATTTATTCATTGCATTGTGAGGATGAGAGTAAAAGCACGAAGGGTGATGTCGTGCCATGATTTTACATTTAAATGCACGAAGGATCATGCCGTGCCCATTCATTTATTCATTGCATTGTGAGGATGAGAGTAAAAGCACGAAGGGTGATGCCGTGCACTTGTTTTGGTAAGGATGAGAGTAAAGCACGAAGAGTGATGTCGTGTACATATTTGCTTGTGTTGTTACTTCCGGTTGACATTTACTTGTTTGTATTGTTTCCTTGTTCAGTTATTCAATATTGATTTCCCCGTGTTCCCCAATATGCGTTTCCCTGTTCTGTCGTACTTAATTATTTATTTCCTGTCATTTTCTGTTATATATTATTGAATTGCACAGTTATTTTATGGTTTGTCGTGTCTATCCTCGTCACTACTTCGCCGAGGTTAGGCTTGGCACTTACTCAGTACATATGGTCGATTGTAGTGATGCTACACCTGCACTTCTTTATGTTGTGCAGATTACGGAGCCGGACCCAGTGGACATTGATCGAGGGAGTATCCTTCAGTCCACAGGCGACACTGAGGTAGTCCCGTAGACGTTCGCGGGCCTTGGCGTCACCTCATTTATCTCTCTTTTCCTGTCTTTTCATGTATTTCCTAGACAGTAGCTCCTTGTTTATTCAGACTTGTATTTGTAGTAAATCTTAGACATGTCCGTGATAGTTGTGACACTAGATTTTGGGGAAATTATTATGGACGATTTGTGTAATACTGTTTAATCAAACTGTTAGATTTAATTTCTTCCGCGCTTTGATTCTAATTGTTCTTGAATCTCACTGTTAATTGCTAAGTAATAAAGGAATATACTAGAATGACAGGTAACGTTGGCTTGTCTAACGGGTTCAACGTTAGACGCCATCACGGTCCCGACGGTGGGATTTCGGGTCGTGACAAGTTGGTATCAGAGCACTAGGTTGCTTAGGTCTCACAATTCACGGACAAACTTGGTAGAGTCTAAGGGATCTGTACGGAGACGTCTGTACTTATCCCCAGAGGCTGCAAAATTAGGAATAACTTCACATTTCTTCTTCTCTGTCGTGCGATTTGAATTCTAAATGCTGATTGAGGTTCTATTTTATTCTCTCGCAGATGGCGAGAACGCGTGCTTCCTCATCTACCGATCAGCAGCCTGATCCTCCTGTTGCAACTCCTATGAGAGGCCGAGAACGAGGCCGTGCTAGAGGCCGAGGCAGAGCCAGGGCCAAGCCCAGAGCAGCATCCCCAGTAGAGGACCCACAGGTAGACTTTGTCGGTGAGGTTCCTGCTCAGACGGTTCCAGTTGGACCAGCCCAGGTCCCAGAGGGGTTCATTGCCACCCCGATTCTTTAGGACGCTCTGATCCGCTTAGTGGGCCTCATGGAGAGCGTGGCTCAGGCAGGTCTACTTCCTACTGCACAAACCTTCTCTCAAGCTGGGGGAGGGGCCCAGACTCCTGCTACTCGCACACCAGAGCAGTTAGCCACTCAGTTCCAGACTCCAGAACCTCAAACAACTGGAGCCGCTCAGCAGGGTATTGTGGCACAGGCCGTTGAGGGGGCATCTATGTCTGTCGATGCTTTGTGGAGATTGGATCGGTTCACCAAGTTATTCCCTACTACTTTTATTAGTGCACCATCAGAGGATCCCCAGGATTACTTGGACAGTTGCTATGAGGTTTTCGGAACATGGGCATGTAGAGTCCAATGGAGTTGATTTTGCCACATTCTGTCTTTCTGATACCAGCAAGACTTGGTTGAGGGATTATTGCTTGACCATACCAGCTGGGTCTTCGCCTTTAACTTGGTCTCAATTCTCCGAGTTGTTCTTGGGGAAGTTTCTTCCAGTTACTCAGAGGGAGGATCTTCAGAGGCAGTTTGAGCGTCTCCAGCAGGGATCTATGACTGTTACACAATATGAGACCAAGTTTATCACTTAAGCCCTACATGCTATCATGATACTCCCCACAGATCGAGAGAGGGTGATGAGGTTTATTGAGGGGCTGGCTCAGCCTATTAGACTCCAAATGGCCAGAGAGTCAGGCACTGATATTTCATTCCAGGAGGCTGCCAATGTGTCCCGGCGTATTGAGATGGTTTTGTCACAGGGCTATTGTTAGGGGTCTCACAAGAGACCTCATCATTTCGGTCGATTCAGTGGTGCCTCATCTAGAGGAAGAGATTCTTTCGACAGAGGTCATCCTCCTAGACCATACCAGTTGGCACTTCAAGTATCCCGCATTGCGCCACCAGCTTCTATTAGTTCACCACCAACTCCTATCAGTGCACCGCCGCTTCAGAGCTTTCAGGGTGGTTATTCTGGTCGACAGAGACAGTTCCAGGGCCAACAGTCTCAGCAGGAGAGGTCTTGTTACTCTTGTGGTATTCCAGGGCACAATGCTAGGTATTGCCCCCGAGCTTCTAGTAGTTCTCAACATCCGGGTTCCCGTGCTATGATTCCCGCACCAGGTGCACCCCGGCCCCCTCAGCCAGCTAGGGGTGGAGGTCGAGGTGCCAGAGGTGGATGTCAGATAGTTAGAGGTGGAGGACGGCTATCATGGGTAGAGATTAGCCTACAGTAGGTCGACCCAGAGATGTTCAGGTTGGAGGGGCCCCGCCCCGATGCTATGCTATTCCTGCCAAACCTGAGGCTGAGGCCTCTGATGTAGTTATTACAGGTATGGTTTCACTTTGCAGCAGAGATGCTTTGACTTTATTTGATCCGGGGTCTACGTTCTCATATGTGTCTTCATATTTTTCTCCTTATCTGATTATGCCCCGTGATTCCCTGAGTACTCCGGTATATGTATCTACACCGTTGGGTGATTCTATTGTGGTAGATCGAGTCTCCCGTTCATGCTTAGTGGTTATTGGTGGTTTGGAGACTCAGGTAGATCTCCTGCTTCTGGATATGGTTGACTTCGATGTTATATTGGGGATGGATTGGTTATCCCCCTACCATGTTGTTCTGGACTGTCATGCCAAGACAGTGACCTTGGCTTTACCGGGAGTACCTCGATTGGAGTGGAGAGGGACTCCTAGTCATTCTCTCGGTAGAGTTATTTCATATATGAAGGCTCGGCGCATGGTCGAGAAAGGTTGTTTGGCCTATTTGGCCTATGTTCTTGATTCTAGTGCCGAGGTTCCTTCTATGGAGTCTGTGTCCATGGTTCGTGAGTTTCCAGAGGTATTCCCTGCTGACCTGCCGGGTATGCCACCCGACAGGGATATTGACTTTTGCATTGAGTTGGCTCCCGGCACTCAGCCCATTTCTACTCCGCCGTATCGTATGGCCCCGCTAGAGCTGAAGGAGTTGAAGGATTAGCTGTAGGATTTGTTGGATAAAGGCTTCATTAGGCCTAGTGTTTCTCCTTGGGGTGCCCCAGTGTTGTTTGTTTAGAAGAAAGATGGCTCAATGAGAATGTGTATTGATTACCGACAGTTGAACAAAGTTACTATTAAGAATAAGTATCATTTGCCGATGATTGATTATTTGACCAGCTTCAGGGTGCTACAATGTTTTCCAAGATTGACTTGATATCTGGTTACCACCAGCTGAGGATTAGGGCGTCTGATGTCCCTAAGACAACTTTCCGCACTCGGTATGGGCCTTATGAGTTCTTGTTGATGTCATTTGGGTTGACAAATGCCCCTGCTGCCTTTATGGAGTTGATGAACCGAGTGTTCAGGCCCTATTTGGACTCGTTTGTTATTGTTTTCATTAATGATATATTGATATACTCTCGTAGCCGAGAGGAGCACGAGCAACACCTTCGAGTCGTCCTCCAGACTCTGAAGGATAGTCAGTTGTATGCCAAAATTTCCAAGTGTGAGTTCTGGTTGAGTTCGGTAGCATTTTTGGGTCATGTGGTGTCGGCAGAGGGTGTTCAGGTGGATCGCAAGAAGATTTCAGCAGTCAGAGATTGGCCTAGACCCACCTCAGCTAGAGATTAGGAGTTTCTTGGGCTTAGCAGGCTATTGTCGCCGATTTGTAGAGGGGTTTTCATCTATTGCAACCCCGATGACCAAGTTGACTCAGAAGGGTGCCTAGTTCAGGTGGTCTGATGAGTGTGAGGCGAGCTTTCAGAAGCTCAAGACAACCTTGACCACGACACTGGTGTTAGTTTTTCCCACAGGTTCAGGGCCATATACCGTGTATTGTGATGCTTCACGGGTTGGACTTGGTGCAATGTTAATGCAGGATGGCAAGGTTATAGCTTATGTTTCACGACAGTTGAAGGTTCATGAGAAGAACTATCCAGTCCATGATTTAGAGTTGGCAGCCATTGTTCATGCATTGAAGATTTGGAGGCGTTACCTATATGGTGTGCCATGTGAGGTATTCACGGATCATAAGAGTTTGCAGTATCTGTTCAAGTAGAAAGAGTTGAACATAAGGCAAAGAAGATGGTTGGAGTTGTTAAAGGACTATGACATTACCATCTTATATCATCTGGGGAAGGCCAATGTGGTGGCCGATGCTTTGAGCCGAAAGTCGGCCAGTATGGGTAGTCTTGCTTATATACCAGTCGGAGAGTGACCGCTTGCTCTAGATGTTCAGGCTTTGGCCAACCAGTTCATGATATTGGAGGTTTCTGAGACTGACAGTGTTTTGGCTCATACTGTGGCCCGTTCTTCATTGTATGATCGTATTCGGGACAAGCAGTATGATGATCGTCATTTATGTGTTTTTAGAGACACGGTCCGGCACAGAGGTGCCAAGCAGGTTACAGTGGATGGTGATGGAGTCTTGAGGATGTAGGGCCGTATTTGTGTTCCTGATGTTGATGGTATTCAGGAGTTGATATTGCAGGAGGCCCATAGTTCCCAGTATTCCTTTCATCCGGGCGCCGCAAAGATGCACCAGGATTTGCGGAAGCATTATTGGTGGTGGAGGATGAAGAAAGACATTGTGGCATATGTAGCTCGGTGCTTGAACTATCAGCAGGTTAAGTACGAGCACCAGAGACCCAGTGGTTTGATGCAGCAGATTGAGCTTCCCGAGTGGAAGTGGGAGAGTATTACCATGGATTTCGTAGTTGGTCTCCCACGGACTCAGAGGATGGTTGATGCGGTGTGGGTCATTGTGGATAGGATGACCAAGTCAGCACACTTCATTCCAGTATCAGTTTCGTATTTGTCACACCCCAAAATCGAGGGACGAGACCGGCGCCTAACCGGGTGAACCCAGTCAAGCGGACCTGGATTGCGTTTCCTGCCAAACGTATTACCCCGCGTTCATAACATACATTATTTCGTATAAGTTAGCCGATTTTAGTTTCAAAGTACATTTTACAACATATCTCCATTTTTTTCCTCTTTTAACATTTCAATGATTGATATTCAAACATACATAATACATACATAACTTTCCAACATGATACACGGTTCCGAGTACGTACTGTTACTACCCAAAAATACATATATACACCCACATCATGTCTACGGAGCCTCTACGAATACTAGAGATTTTACATAACCTGCCGGTAACAAGGACTGGACTATACCTTTACAACATAAACAAAAGAGGCCCGAGGAGAAGAGGGGCTCACCACAACTGCTGCAGAGATGAAGAGGAGGTACCACTAACGGCGGGCTGAGCTACCTGCTATGGAACCACCTACATCCATATAAAAGATGTAGCGCCCCCGGCAAAAGGGACGTTAGTACTGTGGAATAGTACTAGTATGTATGAACAAACTTTATCCCAAGTACAATCAACCAATATACAGATAAGAAAAGGACAGCAATAGGACCAACAATCAAAACACACAGAAAGAGACAATCAAAGTCAACAATTTTACAATCTCTCCTTTTTCCCTTTTCAACACCACCACATTCACGAGTTTCATCAATTTCATATCAATAGTGATAAAGATCACTTTTCCACTCTTATTACCTCGGCCACCCTTATCACCACAACCCACACCTTATTACTTCGTGTTGCGGCGCACAACCCGACCCTGCCTGACAATTTATTTTTCAACCTTATCACCACAACCCACACCTTATTACTTCGCGTTGTGGCGTGCAACCTGACCTTGCCTGACAATTTATATTTCAAAAACAACACCACCAATAATTTCATCACAACAGCAACAACAACAAACAATTTCATTATAAGAACTTTCCTTGCAAGGATTCCAAATTCACATTTAGCAATTCGTTCACTTGGGCTCAAGGCACCCCAAACTTTCATCAATCAGCAATTTATGCACGAGGTGTTTCCATAACCATTCAACTTATTTACAATGCTTCATATCAATAATTTAAACAACTACCATCTTTGCACATAATAAAGTAGGCATGCCAAGTCACCATTCAAAATCTCATCTAACACAGTTGGGGTAGCAATCAACTAGACACTCAATTCACATATTCCCATATAAGTACACATACCATATGCTTACCACAACAAGAGGGATTTTACAAGGGTTAAAGTTAGCCATACATACCTGGAGTCGAAATCCCTTTTTAACTTTTACTCACAAATCACCGAACCGACTAGTACCGTCAATCTAGTTCACAATTAAACATATTCAACTCAGAATTGGAAGTCATGCATGTAATTCAGACTCTCTTAAGCATTTTGCCAAACACTATGTGACCCCATTAGATTACCAACCTGCCTTTGTAAAATTTACCCCAACCCACTCCCTCTTACTAGATTAACACCATTATTAAACATGCATGCAATGTCTTAGTTAATATTTTCAAGAATCAATCTATGCCAATCCTCCCTTTGTTTAAAATCAGAAAATTAATGGAAAAAGGGTTGGGAACCCTTACCTGCTAGAATGAGGAAGAAAGAGATTACTCGAAATATCAGGCCCGAGGAACCTTGAAAATCACTTTGGTGGAAGAACCACTTTCTCTCTCAAGAACTCCCCTTTTCTTCTCTCTATTTGTTCAGAAGACTGGTTAAAATGAAGGGGTGGGGTGTTTTAATGAACTGGGGGTCGGGTTTTAAAATTAGAAAAATTAGGAGCCCGACACAGGTATGCGGTCAGGAATGCGATCGCATTCCTGACATGCGGTCCGCAGAGACGACCGCAGAATGGCCCTCCAGATGGGCCAACCTTAAAAATACATTGTGCAGGTATGCGACCACTATGCGGTCCGCATACACGTTATGCGATCGCATAGTGCATCACATAACCTCCCTCACAAAATCAAAGGGCAAGAATGAGACAACTATGTGATCCGCAGAACCGAAATGCTATCGCATAATGGACCGCATAGTTGTCCTCAAGTTGGGCAGTGGCCTGCCTAGGTATGCGACAATTATGCGGTCCGCATACCCGTTATGCGATCGCATAGTGCGTCGCATAACGCCCAACTTCTGGAAAATTTATTCTTTCAAATTTTCGGGCACTTATACACAAATAAGGTCAGTTTTAAGAATGTCTACATTTATAACAACTCGGAGACTTATTCGGGCGTAATATTAAATAAGAAATTTTACGGGTCCTTACAATATTCTTCGGAGAAGTTGGCAAAGATCTACATGAGGGAGATTGTTCGCTTGCATGGTGTGCCCGTGTCCATTATATCTGATCCAGGTACTCAGTTTACCTCCCATTTCTGGAGAGTATTTCAGTGTGAGTTGGGCACACAGGTTGATTTGAGCACAACGTTTCATCCTCAGACGGACAGACAGTCCGAACGTACTATTCAGATTTTGGAGGATATGTTGCGGGCATGTGTCATTGACTTTGGACCTTTAGCTGAGTTTGCCTACAACAACAACTACCAGTCGAGCATCCAGATGGCTCCTTATGAGGCGTTGTATGGTAGGCGGTGTCGGTCGCCAGTGGGGTGGTTCGAGCTGGGAGAGGCTAAATTGTTGGGTTCAGAGTTAGTTCAGGATGCCTTGGACAAGGTGAAGATCATTTAGGATAGACTTCGTACAGCTCAGTCCAGGCAGAAGAGTTATGCGGATCGCAGGGTTCGTGATTTGGTATTCATGATAGGATATCGGGTATTTCTTCGGGTGTCGCCCATGAAGGGCGTGATGAGGTTCGGGAAGAAGGGCAAGTTGAGCCCTAGGTACATTGGTCCATTTGAGATTCTGGATAAGGTAGGAGAGGTGGCCTACAGACTTGCCTTGCCACCGAGTTTATCAGCCGTGCATCCTGTGTTTCACGTATCTATGCTTCAGAGGTATATTACTGATCCATCTCATGTACTTGACTTTAGCGGTGTCCAGTTGGAAAAGGATTTGACTTATGAGGAGGAGCCGGTAGCCATATTAGCTCGGCAGGTTCGTCAGTTGAGTCGAAGAATTATCCTTCAGTTCGTGTTCGGTGGAGAGGTCAGCCTGTTGAGGCAGCTACCTGGGAGTCCGAGTCCGATATGCGGAGCCGATATCCCCATCTTTTCCCCGACTCATGTACCTTTCTACGTTCGTTCGAGGACGAATGTTTGTTTTAGAGGTGGAGATTGTGATAACCCAAAAGGTCATCCCGTGTAATTTTAGCTAAATATGTGTTCCGAGGCGATGAAAGCCTCCTTTTATCTCACCTCGATGTGCGTGCGCAGCCCGGGCGCGTAGCCGGGAAGCTGTTATGTGGAATATTAATAAAATAATGATTTCATAATAACTATTTGAATAAAGTTGACTTTGGTCAATATTTTTGGTAAACAGACCTGGGCCCGTTATTTGACGATCCTGGAGGGTCCGTAGGAAAATATAGCACTTGGACGTATGCGCGGAATCGAATTCCGAGGTCCCAAGTCCAAGGAATGAATTTTTAAAGAAAATTATTTTCTGAAAAAATATAAAGGTTTTTGAAAATGAGATTTGATGTGAAACCTGTGATATCGGGCCCGTATTATGGTTCCGGAGCCCGAAACAGGTTCAATATGTTTTATATGTGAAATTTGGTAAGAAACGAACTTAGTTTGACGTGATTCGAATCAAAAATGGAAAATTTGAAAGTTTAAGAAATTGGAAGTATTTCAATGATTTTGAGGTTTAATTCGTTGTTTATGATGTTAATTTGGTGATTTAATTGCTCGAATAAGTTTGTAGGATGTTTTTGAGGTTGTGTATATATTTGGTTTTGAGCCCCGAGGGCTCGGGTGAGTTTCGGGTAGGGGTCGGAGTGTAAAACTTGGTGAAAAATCTGGTGTAAAAGTCATTTTCTGGTGTCCAGGCATTTACCCTATGCGAACGCACTGGGTTATGTGTGGGTTGGGGTCAGGGTAGTTTTTAAGGCAGTGCGAACGCACCAGATAGGATGCGAACGCGGAGGGCTATGTGGTATCTACTGTGTGAACGCAAAGGTCGGGGTGCGAACGCATAGGGGTAGAGGGGACCTGGGGGGCGGGGGGCTCAGGGTAATTACCCTGTGCGAATGCGGCCCCACAACCACGAACACACAGGTCTGAGTATTTAAACCTCCGCGAACGCGGAGAGTTATTTTTAAATGCCCAAAACAGAACCATTACGGGATTTTACCAAAATTCACAAACCCTCTTCTTCTCCAAACCCCATAGACGATTTTTGAAGCAATTCTTCCACCATACCCTCTTAGGTAAGTAATCTTCAACTTGTTTTCTTCCATTTTCATCAACGTTTATTAGATTCTAGATCTAAAATCATGGAATTAAAGGGTAAAAATTAGGGAATTGAGTGGAGTTAAGGCTTTTTGAATATTTGGAAATTTGACCTCGTTTTGGGGTCGGATTTTAACACAAATTATATATTCGGGCTCGTGGGTGAATGGGTGATCGGGTTTTGGTCCGAACCTCGTGTTTCGACCAAGCGGGCCCGGGGTCGATTTTTGGAATTTTGGGAAGAATGTTGGAAATTCAATAATTAAGCTTCAGAATTGAATTATTAAGCAATTATTGATGTTATTGAGTCGATTATGTCTACATACGATTGATTTGGAGTCGGGTTCAAAAGGAAAAGCGGTGCTAAAGGCTTGATTTGGATTTTTGGAGTCGAGGTAAGTGTTTGGCCTAACCTTATCTTGAGGGAATATGTGTTGAGTCATATGTGCTACTTGTATATTCCATGTTCAATGTATAGGTGAGGTGACGAGTACCTATATATTGTTTTCAAGCATTCCCGTGAGTCAGTTTTGATGTTATATGTGTTTTTCTTCGATATTCACTGTGTTATGAAGTAGATTCCATTTTGGAAGTTATTCAATTGTTGAAAATACTTGGTTGAGAACTTGTTGATATATTGTTTCGGTTGAGGATAATTTTTAGTAAGTTGTATACTTGAGCGAGTTTGGTTATAGCTGTGTCCCTTGCCGGGACGGTATTACTCTGTTGTTGTTCCCTTGTCGGGGTGTTGTAATTTATGATTCATGTTGTTGATTCCCTTGACAAACTGTTGTTTTGATATTGATTGGGTGAGGAAGAGTGTAAAGCACGATGGGTGATGCCGTGTATTCATTTATTCATTGCATGGTGAGGATGAGAGTAAAAGCACGAAGGGTGATGCCGTGCCATGATTTTACATTTAAATGCACGAAGGATCATGCTGTGCCCATTTATTTATTCATTGCATTTTGAGGATGAGAGTAAAAGCACGAAGGGTGATGCCGTGCCATGATTTTACATTTAAATGCACGAAGGATCATGCTGTGCCCATTTATTTATTCATTGCATTTTGAGGATGAGAGTAAAAGCACGAAGGGTGATGCCGTGCACTTGTTTTGGTGAGGATGAGAGTAATGCACGAAGGGTGATGCCGTGTACATATTTGCTTGTGTTGTTACTTCTGGTTGACATTTACTTGTTTGTACTGTTTCCTTGTTCAGTTATTCAATATTGATTTCCCCGTGTTCCCCAGTATGTGTTTCCATGTTCTGTCGTACTTAATTGTTTATTTCCTGTCATTTTCTGTTATATATTATTGAATTGCACAGGTATTTTGTGGTTTGTCGTGTCTAGCCTCGTCACTACTTCGCCGAGGTTAGGTTCGGCACTTACTCAGTACATGGGGTCGGTTGTACTGATGCTACACCTGCACTTCTTTATGTTGTGCAGATTACGGAGCCGGACCCAGTGGGCATTGATCGAGGGAGTATCCTTCATCCACATGCGACACTGAGGTAGTTCCGTAGACGTTCGCGGGCCTTGGTGTCACCTCATTTATCTCTCTTTTCCTGTCTTTTCATGTATTTCCGAGACAGTAGATCCTTGTTTATTCAGACTTGTATTTGTAGTAAATCTTAGACATGTCCGTGAAAGTTGTGACACCAGATTTTGGGGAAATTATTATGGACGATTTGTGTAATACTGTTTAATCAAACTGTTAGATTTCATTTCTTCTGCGCTTTGATTCTAATTGTTCTTGAATCTCACTGTTCTAAGTAATAAAGGAATAGACTAGAAGGACAGGTAACATTGGTTTGTCTATCGGGTTCAACGTTAGACGCCATCACGGTCCTGACGGTGGAATTTCGGGTCGTGACACAATCGCCACTGTCAATCACTTAAACAATATTCCTATAAGGCTTAATAACAATTCTGGATTTATAACTATGATTCATTACTGTTTGAAATTCCCAGATGACATACATTAAAATCAATAGGCAAACGATAAGTCCTAATACTCGCCTTAACAAATCTGCCTCTGTATATATGTCTTCTCGCATAGATATCCTGCCTATAGGACTTAAAGATTAATAAAGCCTGTCAATCAATTGCGTGCATTTTTTTTATATGTGTGGTGGTCAATGCGAGCCATATTTGCTTTTATTTGAAAGTCTTAATTGTTTTGCTTGTTGCCTAGTCTTTTTTACATTTTTGAGCAACTTAGGCTTTGTCTAGAACCACCCCCAAATAGAGGTCCTAATGCCTCCAGGGCCATAGGTAAGGGACGAGTAGTGCACACATAGGAAACGAACTAGAATCAACTAGAGCGCCTTAGGTAACAACTTAAAGATAGTAATTGGGTAGTAGGTGATGATAGTCCGTGCGCTAAATACTATGAGTAACACCCCGACTTGAGGAAGTTATAAAGTATTGCACGGGGTGATCCTTTAGGCTAAAAACTTAGGACCCCCTATTCATGTGTTTAAAATAAATCATTTATTTGTCCAAATTGCTTCCTTAGACTAATTCGTTTAATTCAAGTTCAGCCGGGACCCACCGTTGTAGACCTCGACGGGTGCCTAACACTTTCTCCTTGAGGTAATTTGAGCCCGTACCCGATCTCTGGTGATGTAAACTGGTAATGACATGAGTCATCTGTTCTAGGTGCCCTAACACACCTTAATCCGTTAGGTGGTGAGTCTCTAAACCAATTCCTTTTCCCTACCCTCTCAAAAGGAGTTTTCCCAAAATGTCGAAACCCGATTTTGCGAGAAAAAGGGGGCGCGACATCTGCCGGTACCGGCGCCCTCTGAGTCGTCCAGGTAGTGAATCTCTCATTTCTACTTTGAAAATTTTGAGATCTGCACTTGTATTTCTCTAGATCTTTGTTTCTCCTTTATCTTATTTTTTCCAGATCTTTGTTTCTACTTACTACAACTCTTTGGAGCAAAAAAAGTTGAATGCATCACAACAAGGAAGGGGGAAGTGGTCGCCGGCCAGATCTGTTGTTGGAGAAACACAACCCCTGCTAGGGTTTCTAAAAGAATGAGAGGAAAAAATCGGGGGGAAAAGAAAAGAAAGAGGAAAGAGAAAGGAGGATAGAGGGAAGAGAGAAGGTGAGAGAAGTTTACTTCCTATACAGTAATATTGTGACTGAGAAAAATAATACACAACGTGTTTAATGGCTTAAAGGTAGGAAGTGGCCATAAATAGATTTTTTGCTATTAAAATTAAAAGGTAGCTATAGGAGATAATTTTTTAAAAGGGTATTTATTTATAATAAATAAGGTATCAACTTTTGCTATAAGAGGTAAAATTCTACAAATTAAGTTGTCCATTTTATTATTTTTGCGCTCAAGGTCCATTTTATTTTAAGGCCTAGACTCATGCTATGTGTCAAGTGGCATGGCATGTAAAACAGTCAACTCAAAGCCAACAAGATGATGCCACGTGTTAAAAGATGTAGCAATCCAGACCAAAACAATGACCAATCAAGAGTTGTCAAGTGTCTAAAATGACATGTCTTGGCCAATCACAAGAAAACATATGACATAGCTTGTGTGATAAGTTTGATGACTCACATGAGCCAATCAGAATCAAGCAAGAGAGTTCATATGTAGGTGAAATGTCCATTCTCCACCATTATAAATAGAGGGTTTACATAACTCTCTGGGACATTCAGAGTTGGAGAGGAGCATTTCGCAATTGGTGAAGGCATCCGCAAACAGAAAGATCAATCACCAATTGCATAGTTCTTCAATAAAGGAGTGGTCAACGGAGTTCTTCCCGAAAATCAATACAAAACAACAAAGTGCTCGACATTCTTGGTGATTAAATACATCACAAGAAGGTTTGCATCGTCCTACATTAAAAAAGATATATTTCTCAAGCCCTAAAATCACGGAGAATTAAGAGATACATATAATTGTACTTACAAATATTATCAATAAAATCTCTAGTGAATGAATTGAAAGAGAAAATTTTGAAACATCACTGCAAAGTAATGGGAATGTATATACTCCCACGAAAAAGACTACAAATTGAATTAAACCACAAAATATTGCAAGCAATCCTTAGCTTTTCCATTTTCTTTCTTCCCCAAGTACGTAACCTCCGACCCTTCTTATTTGTTTTGAAGATGAGCAATTAATTGTCATACTAATATTCCATAATCTCTAGTTGCCAACCTTATACGTAGTTAGTACTTTTAATGTTAAAGTAACCCTAATAAGAAAATTCACATTCCGAGTTAGACTTTAAAATCTAACATCTAACATTTGAAATTATCTTTTGTACTGTAATGAAGATTGGATATTTGGCCTTTTGATATATGGCAAAAATGTCTTTCAATTTATGATTGTTATTTAGTAATTCAATTTTCGTTTTGGGGCTTCCCACTTATAATATAGTAATATAGTATGATGATGATATATATTATGACTTATTTAAAGATTATAATTTCACATTTTTAAAGGTAAAAAGTTTGTTATATATTGTTAGTTTATAAGTTAAACTCCATAATATGAACAAAGAGGAGAGGCCCCAGATGGGATTTGAATCTCACCACCAAACTCCAAAGTGCACATAATGGGAAGCTGTTCTGCCCCTTGCTTAGCAATAAATAATATTTTCTTATTTGTAAATATTGATGGTCAAACGGATGTTTGCAAATATTGTACTAATGACGTTTGAATCTAACACCTCCAAAGTGCATGATGGAAAGCTCTTCCACGCCTTCTTTTGTTATAAATAATATTTCAGTATCTATAAATACTTATGGTCAAACGATATTTTCCAAATAATTTTCTCTCACAAAGTCTGTTGAGATATATGTCTTTCTGTATTTGGGCTTACTTTCGCTAGTTTTATTTTTTTATTAGACATGTGATTAATTATGAGAAATTTTTACAAATCACTATTGTTTAGTGGTTATTAGCTTGTTGTAGCTATCATTTACTATATTACTTTCTATAACTATGTTTTCAGGGTTTTTAGAGTGTATTCAATGTATTTAAGTTATTGTATTCATGAATACAATAGCATTTCTCGCGTGAAACTGGGGATTACAGCTAAACAGATTATTGTATTCGACTATATTCACGGCATGAAACAGGAGATTACAGCTAGACATATTATTGTATTCGACTGTATTCACGATATGTATTTGTGAATACAGTAACGTAAATAGCGCAATTCATGATCTATTCAGCTGTTTTTAAACGAAAAGTGAATTAATTAACACAAATAGACTCCTAATATAACTCAACAAACTCAATTATAAATCTGAATGCATAAGTACATCTGAATAACTAAATTATATTAATTAAAAAAATATGAATACATTCATGGAATATAGCGAGACAGTGAATACAATGAAATACATGGAATACAACGAGATACATCGAAATACAATGAACAAAAAGACAATGAATACAATGAAATACATAGAATACATCGAGATACATTGGAATACAATAAAAAAAAACGGTAATAGACTCTTCAAGTTGCTCAGCCTTAAAACTTTGTCGTCTTTGTTCAAGAATAACCCTAATGTCGTCTCGTCGATAGCAGATTTCGAACCTCCATTATCAGCCCCAATTTACCCTATGTCAGATTTTGAACCTCCATTGAAATATAACGAGATACATTAAAATACACTTAAAAAAAAGGTAATAGAATCTTCAAATTGTTCAGCCCCAAGCTTCAGACGACCTATCGGATTCTGACCATGATTCCATCAGCAACAATGAGAGAGAGAGAGAGATAAGAAGAAAACGAGAACTATAGGAGGTAAACATTCCTAGATAATGTGGTGATGCATGTGAATTGTACATAGTTATGTTTTCATCCATAAACCCGTTTCTGCTATTGTCGGCGACTATAGTGCAGAAACAGTTTTAAGGGTTCATGATTTTTCTTTGAATTGTTGGTTGGTGAATTAAGAAAAACGAAAGAGAAGAAAAATGGAGGGTACGGTTGGATCGGTTACGACGGAAAGGCCGTGGAAAGACCGATCTAGTAACCCGTAAGAACTTCTCAAAAGTTTTTTTTTCTAATCAACAAAACAAACAATTGAAGAGAGAGGGTGTAGAAAGAGAGGGAAGCGTATTTTATGGCTTAAGGGTAGGAGGTGATCATAAATAGATATTTGACTATAAAAATTAAAAGGTAATTATGAAATATAATTTTTTAAAATGATATTTATTTTAAATAAATAAGGTATCAACCTTTGCTATAGGAGATAAAATTCCATTAATTATTGTAATTGGGTACCCATTTACGTACGGGTTCTAACCCAACACTCTTATGACGTTGTATATAATGAGAATTGGCTCCACTTTGGAGTCTCAGTCGTTCGTTTCCACATTTCTCTCTAGAACATTCTTTTCTCTCTTCCCCTGTCTTCTCGATCCTGAATGGATTCGAACATGGTACTAGAGACATGAAAATCACGTAGCTTAGTTCATGCAATGATTTTCGTGGTGAAGTTCATACGCTAATTTTCGCGGAGAATTTCTATTAAATAATCAAAACAAAAAAAGACCTAATATTTTTTCATCGATCTCATATCGAAGTTTTCATTTGGAGGATTTTTCTCCGATAATCAATGTTTGGTGAATTCTTTTTGTTGTCTAGTGTTTGTGACAAATTGTTCCCAATTTGGTACTTCCCGCTGATTTCGATTTGGTGAATGGGTGAAATTTTTGTCTTTCTGGCCTTTGCTACTGGATTTGTGGCAAAGCTTCGTAAGATTACTCTTTCATCTCTTCAATTTGCTCTGTCTTTGTAATATTTTGTGAGCGTGTGTTAAATTGACCTTGCAATGGCGGGTAACGACTATGCGTAGCAATGATAATAAAGTCATAGACCACAGTAATGAAATTACTTTCCATCATTCACATCCGTATTATCTCAGTCCCTCTGACAATCCAGGACTTATGTTAGTTGCTAAGCAATTTAATGGTACATGTTTTGGGGCCTGGAGGAGGGGGCCTACAATTGCTCTATCCGCAAAGAAGAAAATTAGGTTCATAAATGGTAGCTTCCCTCCACTTGCGCCCACCTCTCCCCTCCTTGATCAACCGGAACTAGTTAACCATATGGTCATCATTTGGATCCTCAATTCTCTAGATCCTGAGATTGCACAAAGTGTGATATTCACAAATATTACAAAAGGAATTTGGGATGAACTAAATCAGAGGTACGGGCAGTCAAATGGTGCTAGAATGTATGAAGTTCAGAAGGACTTGGTTTCTTTCAGTCTTCCATGGTTCATCTGATGTGAGTGGTTACTTTAACAAAGTGAAAAGACTTTGGGATGATATGGAGTCATTGGATGCAGAGTCCTACTGTATTGCGACTATTATTGTGGGAGTAAACACAAAATGTTGAAAAAGATGGAGAATCATAAGCTAATGCAATTCCACATGGGATTGAATGAGATCTTCAGCAATGGCAGAAGAAATATTTTGATGATGAAATATCTTCCTGACATGGGAAAAGCTTATTTATTGGTTATCTGGGATGAAAACAAAGATGCATTCATAATGCACCAACTTTTCAGACTGACTCCGCTGCTTTCTCTGTTGGACCTTCCTTTTTCTCTGTCGGTTCAAGTTCCATATCCAAATCAGCCTACAAGAATGCAAACCAATATCAGAATTACACATTCAACAATCAGACTCATAAAAGAAATTTTGATAGAAATATTGATCCCAAAAAGTCATTCTGCAGATACTGCCAGAACAATGGACATACTATAGATAACTGTTTCAAATTGCATGGATTTCCACAGAATTCCAAGTTCAACATTAAGAATGTGAGAGTTTCTACTAATGTCATTACCACTCCATAGCCTAGAATAGAAGAGAATTCACATAACATAGCTACTTCATCCACCATAAACGCAGAACAGTATAAGCATTTGATGAACATTCTTCAGAATGTACAAGTCACTGAGGAGTTCAAAACAGAGGAGAGTCTCCTGCTTCGGCTAATGCTACTTGTGCAAGTATATTTGCTTCCTATTATATGAGTTGTAGTACTTGCACTTGTCCAAGTGGTATGCTAAGTTGTGAAATCTAGATATTTGGCTATGGTGGGACTGATCATATGAACTCCAATAAATCATAACTTTCAAACTTAATCACTTTATCAACATCATGTCTTGTCTATTTACCAAATGGATATAAAGTGAAAGTTTCTACTATTGGATCTGTTCATTTAACTTCTTCCATCATTTTGACCAAATCCTGCTTGTGCCCTCTTTCAGCTATAACTTGATTTCTGTGCGATATTTTTGATATTGTTGTTCATTTATCCTTCTCACGATATTGTTGTTTTCTCCAGGACCCTTCACTGAAGAAGCCATTGGTACTTGGTAATGTAGCTGAAGGGCTTTATCTCCTTCATCTCAATGCAGACTCATTTTCTGAACCCAGATTTTCTGATCCATCTCCTATGTTTTCTGCTTGTCTATTCCTTTTTCTCCTCATGTAAATACAGTAAATACGAATAAAACTCATGTTTTGTGGTGACACTGACTAGGCCATCTTCCGTTCTTACAATTGCAAAATATAGATGTTGTAGATGTGCCTTCTTGTAATAAATAACCTTTTCTCTATAATGTTTGTCTCTTTGCTAAATAACAAATAATACCCTTTTCTACTAGTCAATCTCATTCTTCTCATGTTTTTGATCTTGTTCATGTAGATGTGTGGGGACCTTACTAACACATAAAGATTCTACACATATTTTCTAACTCTAATAGATGGCTACAACAAGACTACCTAGACACACTTACTCAGCAATAAGGGAAATGCCTTATCCATTCTCAAATCATTCTTTATGGTTGAAACCCAATTTAATCTCAAAATTAAAGTTATTAGATATGACAATGTTAGAGCTTGGAACAAGTCTTGAATCCACCCAATTTTTTTAGTACAAAGGTGTCTTGCACCGAACTTCTTGACCTTATACACCACAACAAATTGGGATTGTTGAACGAAAACATAATCATTTACTTGAAACAACAAGGGCTTTACTATACCGATCAAAACTACCACTTCATTTTTAGGGGGATTGTATCCTTACTGCTACATATCAAATAAATAGATTTTCAAGCATTGTGCTTTATGGAAAAACACCTTTTGAGATTCTTTTTGGGCTTAAACCTACTTATAATCATCTCAAAAGTTTTGGTTGTTTGTGCTATGCAATGATTCCTAAGCCTCTCATAAACAATCTCTCCCAGATCCACCTCTTGCATTTCCTTGGTTATCCCCATAGAAAGAAGGCTTACAAGTTAATGCAACTTTATGATAAGAAAATTATGATTTCTAGAGATGTTGTCTTTCATGAGAACATCTTCCCATATTCTGAATCATCTCCTCAAAGCACTATTTTTCCTAAATGGTCTATTTCACCACCTTCTTCTCACATATTTCCTCCTTCTCTAGATAGTGGGATTCCTTTCCCTGGCTCCTTTGCCATTCCTTAACCTTCACCATCTCTTTCTTCTCCTCCTATTAATCATGACATTTCCTCTTCCCCTGCTATAGTTTCACCACTTCCATCTTCTTCACCTATTAATCATGACATTTCATCTTCCCCTACTAATATAGTTTCACCGCTTCCATCTTCTTCACATGTTAACACAATTATTCCACCCTCAGTTCCTAGATATCCTTCAAGGGTTCATGAGCCTCCTTTCAATATGAAGGATTGACACTGTAGTTCTGCTCAAGCAATATCTTCTCCAACCTTAACCTCCCTTTCCAATATCCATGGGTCAGTATGTTTCAGCTCTGAGTTCTATTAGTTAGAATTTAGTCAAACTCTTGGATATTGTAAATTGACCTTAGACTTATCAACAAGCAGCAGTGCACCCTGCTGTGCATGATGTTATGTTGCATGACGTTGCTGCACTTAAGGCTAATCACACTTGTGACCTTGTGCCTTTGCCTCGTGACAAGAAACAAATCAGTAATAAATGGGCATATAAGATTAAACATAGGGCAGATGGGAGCATTGAAAGGTTCAAGTCTAGATTAGTTGCGAGGGAGGATATTCCCGTGCTGTCAGATAAAACTCCAGAAATTGAACGCTTTCTCGTGATTGAGGCGTAGAAGCATTCAGATTTTTTGTGCAAGAATTATATTCTAAGCGGGCTGGAGGATGATTTGTACAACGTCTATAGTGATATGGAAACGTCAAAAGAAATGTGGAGTGCGCTTGAAAAGAAATACAAAACTGAAGATGCCGGGTTGAAGAAGTTCGTTGCTGCAAAGCTTTTGGACTACAAGATGGTAGATAGCAAGTCTGTTATTACCCAAGTCTAGGAATTCAAGTGATTATTCACGATCTCTTTGTTGAAGGTATAAGTAGAATTAATACTAATATTGGGAGTATTAATTTTATTATGTTTACTAATAGAATTTTCATTAAAGGTCTTGTCATCAATGAAGCATTCCAAGTAGCAGCAATGATTGGGAAGTTGCCTCCGTTATGGAAGGACTTCAAAAATTATTTGAAACACAAACGCAATGAGATGTCCCTTGAAGATCTCATTGTTCGGTTGATAATCGAAGAGGACAATAAAGTTGATGACAGGAGAGGCCGTTGAAATTCAACAATAATGAGAGCAAATATTGTTGAAGATAACAAAAAGAGGAAGAAGGCTTCTGGACCAAAATACAACCCAAGCAACAAGAGGTTCAGTGGAAACTGCTACAACTGTAGGAAAACCGGACACAAATCTACGAGTGTCGTGCTTCGAAGAAAGACAAGAAGAAGGGTCAAGAAAACATGGTTGAAAAGCATGATGATGTTGATGACTTGTGTGTCATGCTTTCCGAATGCAACTTGGTGGGCAATCCTAAAGAGTGGTGGTTTGTTTTTGGAGCCACTCGTCATGTTTGTGCTGTTAGAGAAGCTTTTGCTACTTATGCTCCTGTTAGACCCGATGAGACGATTTCTATGGAAAGTGCTTCAAAGGCCAAGATTGAAGGATGTGGGAAGATATTTCTCAAAATAACTTCCGGCAAAGTGATGACTTTGAATAACGTCCTTCATGTTCTCGAGATTAGGAAGAATTTAGTCTCTACTGGACTTCTTGTTAAAAATGGCTTTAAATGTGTATTTATATCCGATAAGGTTGTAATAAATAAGAACGAGATGTTTGTAGGAAAATGTTACCTTACCGAAGGCCTTTTCAAACTTAATGTAATGGCTGTTGAAAGTAATAATAAAATTTCAACTTCGTCTTACTTACTTGAGTAAAATGAATTATGGCATGCACGTTTGGGTCATGTCAATTATAAAATCTTGCGGAAAATGATTAATTTGGAAGTATTGCCTAAGTTTGAATGCGACAAATAATAATGTCAAGTATGTGTGGAATCTAAGTATGTTAAATATCCTTATAAGTCAGTTGAAAGGAATTCAAATCCTTTAGACTTAATTCACACAGATATCTGTGACATGAAGTCAATACCATCTCGCGGTGGAAAGAAGTATTTCATAACTTTTATTGACGANAATTATTCATCAAACAACGGCCCCTTACACGCCCCAATCCAATGGGATTATGGAAATAAAGAATCGTACAATAAAGCAGATGATGAACGCGTTGTTGATAAGTTTTGGTTTACCACAGAACTTGTGGGGGAAGCCATTCTTACAGCTAATCGAATATTAAATCGAGTTCCCCATAGCAAAACACAATCAATTCCATATGAAAAATGGAAAGGAAGGAAGCCCAACTTGAATTATTTTAAAGTGTGGGGGTGTTTGGCAAAAGTGCAAGTTCCTAAACCCAAACGGGTAAAAATAGGACCGAAAACCGTTGATTGTGTTTTCATAGGATATGCGACTAATAGTAAAGCATATCGATTTCTGGTACATAAATCAGAAAATCCCGGCATTCATAATAATACAGTTATAGAATCAGATAATGCCGAGTTCTTTGAAAATATATATCCGTATAAAAAGGAATGTGAGTCGATTGGTGAAGGATTTAAACGACCTCGGGAAGAAACAAAAAAAAGTACACTTAATCAGGAGGATTCAAGACGTAGTAAACGTCTACTTCATTTGGACCAGATTTTGTGACTTTCTTATTGGAAAATGAGCCTAAAACATTTAAAGAAGCCATGTCTTCTTCGGAATCATTGTTTTGGCAAGAGGCAGTCAATAGTGAAATAGAATTCATATTGAACAACCATACATGTGAATTGGTTGATCTTCCTCCTGGAAATAAACCGTTGGGTTATAAATGGATCTTTAAGAGGAAAATGAAAGATGATGGCACTATTGAAAAATTTAAGGTACTTGTGGTCAAAGGGTATAGACAACGAGAAGGTCTTGACTATTTTGATACATACTCTCCAGTTACAAGAATTACGTCCATAAGAACGTTGGTAGCATTGGTTGCTGTTTATGGTCTTGAAATTCATCAAATGGATGTTAATACGGCCTTCTTAAATGGAGAGTTGGAGGAAGAAATCTACATGGAACAACCTGAAGGGTTTGTGGTTCCAGGTAAAGAAAAGAAGGCGTGTAGACTTGTTAAGTCTCTCTACGGAGTAAAACAAGCACCCAAACAATGACATGCAAAATTTGACCAAACAATGTTGTCAAATGGTTTTAAAATAAATGAGTGTGATAAATGTGTGTACATTAAAAATGCTCCAAATCACATAGTCATTGTTTGCTTATATGTGGATGATATGCTGATAATGAGTAATGACATTGCCAACATAAATGCGACTAAGCGCATGCTAACTGGCAAGTTTGATATGAAAGACTTGGGAGTTGCTGATTTAATTCTGGGAATTAAGATCCATAAGACTTCTCAAGGTCTGGCATTGTCACAATCTCATTATATTAAGACAATACTTGAAAAATTCAAGCACTTGGGCTTTAAAGTTGCAAAGACTCCAATTGACGTGAATCTTGCATTAGCAAAGAACAAAGGCCAAAGCATATCACAATTGGATTATGCTCGTGTGTTGGGTTGCTTAATGTACATCATGAATTTTACACGGCCAGATATAGCTTGTGCTATAGTAAATTGAGTCGATATACGAGCAATCCAGGTCAATCTCATTGGATGGACATGAAATGAGTTTTGGGGTATTTAGTACATACCCAGAACTTTGCTTTGCACTACAGTAAATATCTTGTGGTCATTGAGGGATATTGTGATGCAAATTGGATCACCAGATCAACTGATTCCAAGTCCACAAGTGGATATGTATTCACTATTGGTGGAGGAGCGGTATCTTGGAAGTCGTCCAAACAAACTTGTATTGCCCGCTCTACAATGGATGCTGAGTTCATAGCCTCAGATAAAGCCGGTGAAGAAGCTGAATGGCTCCGAAATTTCTTGGAAGATATTCCATTTTGGCCCAAACCGTTGTGATGACCCAAAAGGTCATCCCGTGTAATTTTAATTAAATCTTTATTCCGAGGCCTCGAAGGCCTCTGTTTATCTCATCTCGATATGCGTGCGCAGCCCGGGCGCGTATACGGGAAGCCTTTATGTGGAAAATTGAATAAATCTTGAATTTATGGTAATTAATTGAATAAAGTTGACTTTGGTCAATATTTTTGATAAACGGACCCAGACCCGTGATTCGACGGTCCCGGAGGATCCGTAGGAAAATATGGGACTTGGGCGTAAGCCCGAAATCGAATTCCGAGGTCCAAAGTCCAAGAAATGAATTTTTAAAGAAAATTATTTTCTAAAAAATATAAAGACTTTTGAAAATGAATTTTGATGTGAAACTTGTGTTACCGGGCCCGTATTATAGTTCCGGAGCCCGGAACAGGTTCAATATGTTTATTATGTGCTACCTGTGAACTTTGGTAAGGAACGGACTTCGTTTGAGGTAATTCAAACTAAAAATGGAAGTTTATGAAGTTTTGAGAAATTCTATAGATTTTGGAGTTTAATTCATTGTTTTTATGTTATTTTGGGGGTTTAATTACTCAAATAAGTCCGTAGGACGTTTTAGGGGCTAGGTGTATATTTGGTTTTGAGCCCCGAGGGCTCGGGTGAGTTTCGGGTAGGTGTCAGAGTGCAAAACTTAGGAAATTTTCTAGTGTAAAATGATTTTTTCTGGTGTCTGGTGTTTTACTCTATGCGATCGCATAAGTATAGTCGCGATCGCATAGCCTTGTGGAGGGAGAGGGGTCAGTTACTCTGTGCGATCACGTATGGGGGCCTGCGACCGTACAGTAGGTTAGGTGGACCGGGGGGCTGGGTAGGATTGCCTTGTGCGATCGCGTTTATTCTTCTGCGATCGCGGATCTTAGGGGACCCATCCACTGTGCGATCGCAATACTCCTTTCGCGACCGCACAAGTATATTTCGTCTAGTGATTTTTAATACTTCAAAATAGAATACTTACGGGATTTTCTCCCAATTTTCACCACCCTCCTTCTTCCCCACACCCCATAGGCTATTTTGAAGAGTTCTTCCTCCATAACTTCATAGTTAAGTGATCTCAACTCCATTTTCGTCCATTTTCATCATCAATTATTAGATTCTAGGCCTAAAATCATGGGATTAAAGGGTAGAAATTGGGGTTTTGGGTAGAGTTAGGGCTTTTTGAATTTTTGGGAATTCAACCTCGTTTTGGGGTCAGATGTCAAAACAAATTGTATATTCGGGCTCGTGGGGGAATGGGTGATCGGGTTTTGGTCCGAATCTCGTGTTAGGACCAAGCAGGGTCGGGGTCGAATTTTGGAATTCTTGGAAGAATGTTGGGAATTCTATAATTAGGCTTTGGAATTGAATTATTGAGTAATTATTGATGTTATTGAGTCGATTATGTCTAGATACGATCGTTTCGGAGTCGAGTTCGTGAGGAAAAGCGGTGTTAGATGCTTGATTGGCATTCTTGGAGCCGAGGTAAGTGTTTGGCTTAACTTTAGCTTGAGGGAATAGGTGTTGAGTCGTATGTGCTACTTGCTTCTATCATGTTCAATGTATAGGTGATGTGACGAGTACCTATACATTGTTTGTCAAGCATGCCCGTGAGTCGGTTTTGGTGTAATACATGTTATTGCTTCGATATTCATTGTGTTATGAAGTAGATTCATTTTGGAAGTTGTTCATTTGCTGAGAATACTTGATTAAGGATTTGTGATAAGTTGTTTCAGTTGAGGAGTGATTTTATTAAGTTATATACTCGTATGAGATTGGTTATAGCTGAGTCCCTTGCCGGGCGGTATTATTTTTGGTTGTTATCCCCTTGCTGGGTGGTTATGAATTGTGCTTCCTACTGTTGATTTCCTTGCCAAGTTGTTGTTTGACGTTGATTGGGTGAGGAAGAGTGTA
>ML269593.1:0-25053 GCA_005239495.1 Nicotiana undulata
CCGGAGTTTGCAGCACATATTCAGGCAGAAGGATCTTAATTTGCGCCAGCGTAGGTGGTTGGACTTGCTCAAAGATTATGACATCACTATATTATACCACCCGGGGAAGGTCAATGTGGTGGCCGACGCCTTGAGTCACCGGGCGGAGAGTTTGGGTAGTCTGGCATACCTTCGTACAACGGAGAGGCCCTTAGCCTTGGATGTTCAGTCCCTAGCCAGTCAGTTCGTGAGGCTGGATCTTTCTGAGCCTCACCGGGTATTTGCTTGCGTTGTTGCTCGATCTTCTCTTTATGACCGTATTCGGGAGCGCCAATATGATGATCCCAACCTTCGGGCTCTTCAGGATAGAGTCCGACAGGGTGATGCCAGGGATGTGACCGTAGGTGATGACGGCGTGATGAGGATGCAGGGCCGGATTTGTGTGCCAAACGTAGATGGACTTCGGGAGTTGATTCTTGAAGAGGCCCATAGCTCGCGGTATTCCATCCATCCGGGTACCGCGAAGATGTACTAGGATATGAGACAACACTATTGGTGGCAGAGGATGAAGAAGGATATATCGGAGTTTGTAGCCAAGTGTCTCAACTGTCAGCAAGTCAAATGTGAGCATCAGAGACCGGGAGGATTACTTCACCAGATTAAGCTTCTAGAGTGGAAGTGGGAGCGAATCACCATGGACTTTGTGGTTGGACTTCCTCAGACTTTGGGGAAGCATGATGCTATTTGGGTGATTGTGGACCGGCTGACCAAATCAGCCCACTTCATTCTAGTGTTGACTACATATTCTTCTGAGAGGTTGGCCCAGATCTACATTCGGGAGATAGTCCGGTTGCACGGTGTACCGGTATCTATTATATCAGATCGAGGTCCTCAGTTCACCTCGCACTTCTGGAGAGCCTTGCATAGTGAGTTGGGTACCCAAATTGACCTCAGTACGACATTTCACCCCAGACGGACGGACAACCCGAGCGCACAATTCAGACTCTTGATGATATGCTCTGTGCCTGTGTGATGGATTTTGGAGGGTCGTGGGATCGACTCTTGCCTCTTGCAGAGTTCGCCTATAACAACAGCTACCAATCCAGCATTCAGATGGCGCCGTTTGAGGCTTTGTATGGTAGGCGGTGTAGGTCTCCAGTGGGATGGTTTGAGCCGGGTGAGGTCCGATTATTGTGTACAGATTTGGTCCAGGATGCCCTGGACAAGGTGAAGGTGATCTAGGAGAGACTTCGCACAGCCCAGTCCAGACAGAAGAGTTATGCGGACCGGAGGGTTCGGGACTTGGCATTTATGGTAGGTGATCGGGTTTTGCTTCGGGTATCGCCTATGAAAGGCTTCATGAGATTCGAGAATAAGGGTAAGCTGAGTCCGAGGTTCATTGGCCCTTTTGAGGTGTTGCAGCGGGTTGGAGAGGTTGCTTATGAGCTGGCCTTGCCTCCCAATCTGGAAGGAGTTCATTCGGTATTCCACGTTTCCATGCTCCGGAAGTATCACGGGGACCCGACCCATGTTTTAGATTTCATTTCAGTCCATTTGGACAAGGATCTATCATATGTTGAGGAGCCTGTAGCTATATTGGACAGGCAGGTCACGAGGCTCAGATCGAAGAATATTGCCTCAGTCAAGGTTCAGTGGAAGGGTCATCCGGTCGAGGAGGAGACTTGGGAGACCGAGCAGGATATGCAGAGTCAGTACCCTCATCTTTTCACAGCTTCAGGTATGTTTCTATACTCGTTCGAGGATGAACGATTTTCTTAAGAGGGGGAGAATGTAACGACTCGGTCGGTCATTTTGAGATTTAGCGCCCCGATTCCCTAATAACTGCTTCTGCCATGTCTAATTATGTTAATGAAACTTGCCGGAGCGTCGAGTGGTGGAATTTGGAGTGATTTAGGACACATAGTCCTTTAATGTGAATTTCAGCCTTAGAAATCAAACTGTAGCTAGAGTTGTATGAAGACGGATTCGGAATGGAATTCCGTCGACTCCGTTAGCTCCGTTGAGTGATTCCGGGGCTAGGAGCGTGTTCGGAATGTGTTTTCGAGGTTGGTTGTAGATTTAGGTTTGAATTGGCAAAAGTTAGAATTTCGGCGATTTCGGCCGATAGGTGAGATTTTGATATCAGACTCAGAATGGAATTTCGAAAGAGACAGCAGGTCCGGAATGTCATTTATGACCTATGTGCAAAATTTGAGGTCATTCGGATAAGTTTAGACGTGTTTCGGCGTCGAATGTGAATTCTTGATAATTCCTAAGTTCTTAGACTTGAATCTATGCATAATTGATGGTTTTGATGTTATGGGATGTTTTTTAAGGCCCGACCAAGTTTGAATGAGGTATCCGGGTCAGTTGGTAGGTTTGGTTGAGGTCCCGGGGGCCTCGGGGTTGTTTCGAATGCCCAACGGGTGGAATTAAAGCCTTATGTGCTGATGAACCAGACCTGTTTCTGGTGTCTCGCACCTGCGATGGTTTTTCCGCAGGTGCGTACACGCAGGTGCGACCGGCCTGGTTGCAGGTGCGGTTGTTGAGTGGGGTGGCCAGAGGTCGCAGGTGCGACCTGGGTTCCGCAGGCGAGGGACCGCAGGTGCGACCAAACGACCGCAGGTGCGGCCCCAGGTGATCTTAAGTGATTTCCACACCTGCGATGGAATCTCCGCAGGTGCGGCACCACAAGTGCTGTTAAAGAGACCGCAGGTGTGAGATCCCTGTCTTGTTTATTCCAAAATCCGAGGGTTGGAAATTCATATGTCCAATATCGTTTGAGAGCTCGGGAATTGGTGATTTTCAGTGGGATTCGAAGAGAAGGATCATAGGTAACGTTTTCTAATCCTAATTCATTGTTAGACCATTAACCCACATCGTTTTCCTTAATCTAATTAACAAAAATGGGTAAAAGACCATCGAAACTTGATGAAAATCCCCCAACCAAAAATCTAAGAATTTAGGGAGTTTTTGACATCAGATTTCGATGATTCTTGTTCTAGTGAGTTCGTGAGTGAATGGGTGTCCGGAAAATATAACTTTTACCCGAATCCGAGACGTGGGCCCAGGGGAATTTTTGGGCGAGAAATTTAGCTTCGAATTAATTAGTTACTTTGATTTCTTGGAATGATATTTACATTATGCAATCGAATTGATTAGATTTGGGCCACCCGGAGTTGGATACTCGTGGCAAGAGCGTGATTATTGGTTGATTAGCACAGTCGAGGTAAGTGGCTTGCCTAATTCTGTGTTTGGGAATTTCCCTTAGGCATTTATAACTGATTTTTGATATAAAAAACCCCGTGTACGTGAGGTGACGAGTACGTGCACGAGATATTTTCACTAATTCCATTGTTTCCTTCTATGACATACTTCATCTTCAATTCCTATTATTCCTGTTATTGGTTTACTGAGTAGTGACTTAAGATTTTATCAAGTCAAACAATTTTACCTGATTTCCACTCATTAATATTATTTGAAACTGGTTTAAGTACTTTACTCTATATTTCCCAACTAGTTTTCCTAAGCTTTTGAATTACGCTATATCCGAAATACTTCTGGCATTACATATTTACATTGGGACTGCGGGCTATGACCTGAGACTTTCCCTCGCATTGTATTGTATATTTACATTGGGACTGCGGGCTATGACCTAAGACTTTCCCTTGCATTGCATTGCACATTTACATTGGGACTGCGGGCTATGACCTGATACTTTCCCTTGCATTGCATTGCATATTTACATTGGTACTGCGGATTATGACCTGAGACTTTTTCTTGCATTGCATTGCATATTTACATTGGGACTGCGGGCTATGACCTGAGACTTTCCCTTGAAGTGCATTGCATATTTACATTGGGACTGCGGGCTGAGACCTGAGACTTTCCCATGTATTACATCGCGCGACTATCTACTGATTCATATGTTGTGCGGAACTGAGATTTATTACATTCGTTCCTTCCGGTTCACTTTACTTTCCGTTAATTATTACTGCCTTACTTAACTGTTAATTATATCTATTTATTTTGGCAAACTCAGTAGAGCCGCAACCTGACCTCGTCACTACTTAACTGGGGTTAGGCTTGGCATTTACTGAGTACCGAATGTAGAGTACTCACGCCCTTTCTTGTGCATGTTTTCCCCGTGTGCAGATCCAGGTACCGGTACACAGCGCTTCGGCTAGGAGTACCCAGGCAGCATTCTTGGAGACCACGAGGTAATTCTGCCGCGTCCGCAGAATCCCATGTGTCCCCGTCTACTCCATCACAACTTTAGTAGATAGCCAGATATACATTTCTTTTTCCGTTGTATAGAGCTTACTTGTGTAAAGCTTGTGATTGTGATATTCCGGATTTTGGAAAAAGTAAAAGTTATAGCAGCCGAGCGGCTTGCTCTTAGTATTATTGTTTCTTTACTGTTCTATTTCTGTTTTGTCGTACTTCCGAAATTGTTAGGCTTACCTAGTCGTAGAGACTAGGTGCCGTCGCGAGACCGTTCGGAGGGTAAAACGGGTCGTGACAATCTTGGGGTTGTAGGTGGAGGATGTTGTCGATCTAAGCAACCACCCCTCTTGTATGATAATATTAACTTATTGAATGAATCCATTTCTAAAATGAAGGAGCGAAACAGGCACTTATTCTTTTCCGATCATTATATTTGTGGAGTTGGAGTAGCACCTTCATTATTTTTCATGTATAGCTTAATTTATATAACTAATCAAGCTTTGTATCTTTCTGGAAAACATATTGTAACTTGACTAATTAATTTCACTTCTCGCCATAGCATATTTTCTTAAAAGGTTTCAATATTATAATGTATTTGCCGCAATATGTTTTCACATAGAGACAATTATATGTTTCTCTCTTATTTCTTTAGTTCATAAGTAAATCACACGCCAGAAAGGATTAACCAAAATAGAATGAACGAATAATTCGATTCCACACTATGTTGTTTGTAACGGGGAGAGTTGCTCTACGAAACTGTGCATTCAGTATTCTTATGTAGGAATCATACTAGAAAGAGAATCAAAATGGACTTCAAAAAAAGTGAGGGAGTGATGGGATACCAATGTCGTAAACAAGAGTTATGAATATGACAGAACAATAAAATATGATACAGGAGATCAAACACCGGAAACATCGTCTAACTGTTAGGTAATTAATATACGACCGATCACACTCAATTATATCTAATAAAATACTAAGCGGGCGTTGCAAATATAATCTGAGTATTTAGCCCAGAGTCGAATCCCACAGGGAACTAACGTATCAAAAGTTGTTGTTAGACTACTAAATTCTTAACAATCAACTTTCCCAAAAGTTATAAATATCACTTTGTATTATTTATACTACTACAGCTGAACCAAAATAATAAACTAGAGATTAACTAACTATAATATTTAAACAATGATGATAAAGGTCTAAGGTTATGGTTTTCCCCATTGGTAAAATTGTCACGACCCAAATTCCATAAGTCGTGATGGCGCCTGACACCACTGTCAGGCAAGCCAAACCTTAATTAGTGGGAATTCATTTCTGTTTTATCATCTTCGAAGTTGTTACCTTTCATTTCATTTCACAATTAAATGGATATATCTTCGTTAATTAAATACAACAGGAATATCAATTTAATTTAATGAAGTAAATCCCAACACATCCTCATAACCCGATGTCACAAGTACATGAGCAACTTCTAAGAGTTTTATACAATTATACAACGCTTGTCCGAGGTACAAATTGGACAAAGACCTTAAAATAAAGTGCAAATACATAGAAGGGAGACTCTGTCAGCTGCGGAACGCCTCCGGATGATGCAGCCCGTCTAAGCCTCCACGTCAACCACGGTACTATGAAGGTACCTGTGCAACAAAATGCACAGCAAGTGTAGTATGAGTACGAAAAGAACGTGTACTCAGTAAGTATCCCGCCTAACCTCAGAGAGGTAGTGACGAGGGGTCAAATTAGACACTTGCTATAAGTCAGTCTAGTATAATTTAAGTGAGAAGCTAAGCATGAATATCATAATAAATAAATCAAATAATTGGAGATTAGGAAAATAAATAATTATCAATTTGGTCCACATTTTTCACATTCAAACCTTCGTCATTTCAGTTGGCCATTAAATAATAATCAGGAGTAATAAGTATAGACTTATTTCACGTTCATATATATATATATATCAATTCCGATTCTTTTTAACGGGCAAATTCATAACTCTTTAGACCAATAAACAAGTATAAGTCATAGGAAATATGCAGCATTTATCATGCACAACAAATATGCCGAGGGTCGAATGGCGCGAACCAACAATAAAAAATGGTGCACTGTCGAGGGTCGAACGGCTCGAACCATAGATGCATCTACTTTTCCCCACTCGCAAATCGATCATGCGACGCGGTCATCATAATAACAATACGGCTAGCCTGCTCGCGAATCATACCTGCAACTCAGGTGCTCATATGTACACATATTCACATAAAAGATCCATATTTTATTCAAGAAAACAGTTTCTCCTAGAAGTGACGAAATTCTCTTTAATTAAACATGAAGATGGTATTTAGAATATTTTACTAGCTCAAATATGCAATTTACTCAAATATTCGAGCTCAATTCGTGGCTAAAAATCAAATTTATCAAATTCTAGGTTTTCTTCAAAACCCCCATATTTTCCCACAATTTTCATGTTCAAAACCATGTAATAACCTTGTATTTAACTTGGAAATAAGTAGAAACATCTTACCTCTGAAACTTCATGAAATCTCCCTTGAAAAGCTCTCCAATATCGCCCATAGCATATGAAAAATGGGTGAGAAATGACAAAAATCCTTCTTTAAAACATTCTGCCCAGGCCTCTTTTCACACCTGCTGTCCAACTCCCGCACCTGCGGTTTTTCCTCAACTCAAGCCAACTTCGTACCTGCGACCTATAATCCGCATCTGCGACCTCGCAGGTGGCGAAATACCATAGCACCTGCGCTCCCAGCCAGAACCTAAATCCTTCGCACCTACAGCGCCCTTAGCTGCACCTGCGACCAAATCCTCGCAGGTGCGGTCACACCAGATGTCAGCAACCTTCAGCTTTCTTCAACTTCAAATATTGATCCGTTAACCACCTGGAATCCACCAGAGGTGCCTGCGACCCCGTCCAATCACACCAACCTGTCCCAAAACATGCCACGGACTTGATCGAGGCCTCAAATTACATCAAACAACATCGAAACGACGAATCGCTCCCCGATCCAAATCTTTAAGACCTTGAAATTCCAAACTTCCACATTCGATGCTGAAACCTGTCAAATCACCTCCGATTGATCCCAAACTTTGCACACAAGTCATATTCAATATTATGGACCTGCTCCAACTTCCGAAATCGCATTCCGACCCTGATATCAAAATTTCCAGTTCCGGTCGAATTTTCTCAAAAACCTTCAAATATCTATCTTTAGCCAAATGACTTCAAAATGACCTCCGGACATCCGAATTCACTTCCGATCGCGCTCCCAACTCCAGAATCACCATACAGAGCTATTCCCAGACTCGGAATCCCAAACGGATGCCAATATCTCTGAAATGCGCTTCAAGCCAAACTTAGGAAATTCCTTCAAAATGCTAGCTTCCACATTATACGCCGACACGCTCCCGGGTTATCCAAATCCTGATCCGGACATACGCCCAAGTCCGAAATCACCATACGAACCTGCTGGAACCTTCGGATCCTGATTCCGAGGTCGTTTACTCCAAATTCCAGTCTGAGTCGATTCTTCCAACTTAAGGCTTCTGAAATGAATATTCTCCTTTCAATTCAACTCCGATCTTCTCAAATTTCAACTTCGGCTATACGCACAAGTCATAATACTTGAAATTAAGCTGTTCATGACTTCCAACCGCTGAACGATGCGCTAGAGCTCAAAACGACCGGTCGGGTCGTTACATTCTCCCCCACTTAAACAGACGTTTGTCCTCGAACGTGCCAAGAACTACCCTTGAGTTATCTGAAATCACTGTTTTAATACCCCGTGCACCTGCCCGTGCTACCACAACCCAACTGAGCACATAATCTTGATCAAATTTGAAGATATCTTCCTTTATCCATACAACAAGCTCCAAACTCAGTTCCAACACCGGAAATTCTCTGCCAGACCTGTTTCTAGTATATGAACACCGTATCAACTACCACACGAGGCACCAGAACACAACTGCGCACCTTTGCTGAATCGGCACCATACACCGCATAATCCATCATCTGACCACAGTGACGCTCCCTGAATCTTAATAGCCAAAATTCCACAAATCTGATGCTCCTAATGCACCTTAGGATATAAATATACCTCCCGCTATAACGTTGTTGGTACCACCACAACGGAGGAGATGTGTAGAAATTTCTAACCAATTGCAGAGTTAACCAAACACTGAATCTTTCCTCTTTACTTAGATCATCATCTCATTATGAACCAAACACTGGTATTTGACCTGTAATATGCTTCACATAATCTTAACACACCGATCCCAGATTCATAGATCTCGTCTCACCCAGTATGAATTGTTCAAACAACCAATCACCCCAGGCATGACTGACAGTCCCACACGATGCCACAACAGGCCAATAGACCACACTTCGAATATGATACACAAGGAAATGACTCAGGAAGGGACTACTCAACTCACGCAACAATATGAACTTTCCTCAGAAAAATAGGAAGTAAAACACAAGAAAATAATTATAGGAACCCTCCTCAACATCACATTGTTGTGGCGTGCAACCCGATTCAAATAACATACCCGTGGCGGCGTGCCACCCGATCCTATCACAAAACTTACATAAGGAAATATACACGGAGTTGAATTGCTCACTATTACAAATTACTGAATACCGGTCACAAGCACGCTAAGTGCATAATGCCATTCTGGGGAGACCGATAGAGCCATATGCTACAAAACTCAAGCACAAATGTGGTGCGATTTATAATCCGAATCTCAAGAGCCATCCTGCTCACATAACCTCATCACTACACGGAATCTCCTCACATAAGAAATTTTCAAGCTGCTTCACAACTCACACAACAAAATATTAATATCACATGAATTGATGGAGACGGAACAATACCTGAAATTCCAACACCCCTCCTTGAGGAGCCCTATACTGAAATGACACATCTGACTCGCATGAAGCCCATAATCTCGTTTAAATTCATTCATACACTTCAAGCCGATTGTGCTCGCACTGAACTAGGCCGATAGCCTTACCTGGGTCTAAAACAACCCACTTCCTTTCATAACACGCAAGAACAACCATCATAGCCGGGACAACACCCCACAACTCACAACAAAGATGCACTGAACGCCTCCCTGGCATAAATTCTCAAATAAGAAATGTTGCGCTTCCTTATACTTGGTCTAAATCTTCAATCAATCAGGTGACCACATGTCACACTTATGCAATATTCCCGCGGTCATGCTCCCACGATCTTCCACATAGGGTAACAAATATGCACATCCATACCACCGACCACCCTACGGTTGTAAAACAATTCAAGGACCTGTAACCAGGATACAAAGCCTCTTTCACCAAGTACCGATCTCAGATGACACTGAAGATAACCTCAGCTTATTGTAAACAGTCAAATCCCTTGTTCTTGCTCCTCTGAGCTCATGATGTCCTTGTTAACACCGGAACAAAATCTCAATCCTTACTTCCCGTTACGTACTGTTTACTGCACCTAACAGGCCAATATGGAATAACATAGGAATTCCATCATAACCCTGAACCACTAATAGGGTGAACACTTCATCATATAGAAACCTTTTACTTACCTCGGTTCATGAGAACCATAACAACACACAAGTGAATTCTCACAATCGCAATACATGCAATTCCTTAAGTAGTGGTCTGAACCACCATAAACCTTCCGGGATCTGCATATACTTGACATGCCATAGAACTTGAATGCTTCCAAATGAAATCTATTACGACGGCCGACATGCCCCACACACATCTGCACAAACCATACACATACTCAATCACACCGAAGGAACTGATCACTGTCGTACATGTGCGATTTCAACCATGGCTAATCAATCTATCTTCTTTTAATCATCTTTAATTGCCTCAGAGATAATAGTAACTTCCTTCAACTCATAGAAAACTCAACCCTCACTCATCCCAAGTGACCCTGATTCACGAGACCGTGCTGCCTAAATCCCGCAGCCCGTCTCATACCCTTCCAATAACCATTTCTACGATCCGGAGTTTATTTCTCTCACTCCTCCAATACTATCATGCATGCCGACAATAACATAGAACACTCCAACCTTTTCCCCTTTCTCAGCATCTATGCTGCAAAAGCTCGATCCTTACTCACACAGCTGCTCGAAATCCTTAGATACCGCATTCCTTAACCTTTGAATTCACTAGGACCGCTATTGAGAGTCACCCACTCTGACTGGCCCCGAATACAATCAACTCCACGGATCTTCTAGCACATGAACATCCTCTCAATGAAATACGTGACTAAGTCACTGCCCTTACAACTTGCCTATGCCTCAAGCATAAATTCTGACCTTTCAAAGCTTAACCCTGGTCCAATAGGACCTACTTACACACATTTATCAAATCCCATGCATAATCACTAATCTACTCCCTTCCCTAGCTGAAACAACATGCCAATATGCCGACAATTCGCAACCCCAAGAGAACACAATACTACAACCCAACTGCAGGTGGTGGGACTCCCCCACTTAGCCCGAAGCTTCATCCTTGAACCACTCTTGACCCTGCAGAGATCCTTCCTTCTTTGCCAACATGATTTTGCTCAACCAACCCGTCCAATCCCTCAGAATTCTCCTGTTAGCATTCCCTAATTACCTAAATCCTCTAGCAACATTCACACATTCTGCCTCCTACCGAATAGCCCTTATGATTCCTTGTAGGAACTTGCCAACCACACAACCACTAACCCACTCCCCAGGAGATAGCCCACCTGTGGAAATCGCCAACTGACACCGTCCAATAACGCTGCGTTGCACCCCCCCTACAACATCAATACCCCATCTTAATCCTGCTCTCATTCACCAGCCTTGCATGTTCGTCCGCTCTTCATGGACATCTATTAAGTACTCTACCACATCTTCCAATCCACTACCATATTGCATCCTTCTTCATCCTTAACAACTCCTCCCTATTGTATCCAACCTTCCGCCAAAATAACCCACATTCCACTTAAGCTCGTGGACCCAATCACCATCCACTACACTCCCAAATCACTCCAACTTTCCCTTAGGATAGGCAGCTATTTTACCACTGAACTCATGTGCTACGCTGCCGCTCTCCCACTTTGGTTAAACTCATTCCCTTAATCACTACCTGACTTCCTTTTCTTATGTCTGGCCCTTTAGAAATTTAGCCGCCACTTGACACTTCTCACATGACTTCCTTCATCGAATGCTGCTCAATTGTTGCCTCAATTCAATATTATTCTCTGCAGCTCTAAAACCGGCATATTACCATAACTTCGACTCCCGGAAGATTATCTTCCTCGAGCTACCTTCATAAGAAATACCTTTTTAATACCTGAACCACCGCACACCACGGCCTCTAACATCCGCTTCTTCAATACTGTTTAACCACACTCTGACCCAATGCAACCAAAGAAACCATAGCCCCGACGAGCTTAACACGTTCTATTCGATCAAAGACGACAATATCACATCACAGGTGAATGCTCCACCCCACTTGAAGACACCAAGCCTTACTACTTTATCAATCCAAAGCCTCACTATTTATAATCCAAATGCCTTTCCTCTGCCAGAACTAAAATACCAAATCTCGAGATCACGCCTTGGACGACCTCCCTTCAAACCATTTATCACCCCAATATAGGGGTAAGCATTCTATCATCACACCCACATCATGCGATAACCAATCGTAAGCATCATAACCACCTGAGTATAGCCTCCATGCTCTAAATGAACAGAACTACCGAGCTGAGACAACATATCATTCTTCATGGAGGGCAACAACAACAGCCCACACAACTATGCACGAAAGCCTTCGCGCACCATATCTGTAGACCCAATACAACTCCTCAAATCCACGATTTATAACAAGCGCTTCGCGATGCGTAAAAATGAGTAGGAAGAAACATCGGCATAAGCCTCAAAGGAATCAAATCGCACGATGAGGAATCAAGAAAGGAAGTACTCCTAACAGCCCTGTAGCCTCTCGAAATTAAGTACAGACGTCTCCGTACCGATCTGCAAGACTCTACTAGACTTGCTCATGACTCGTGAAACCTAACGGAACCTAGAGCTTTGATACCATGTTGTCACGACCCAAATTCCATAAGTTGTGATGGCGCCGGACACCACTGTCAGGCAAGCCAAACCTTAATTAGTGGGAATTCATTTCTGTTTTATCATCTTCGAAATCGTTACCTTTCATTTCATTTCACAATCAAATGGATAAATCTTCGTTAATTAAATATAACAGGAATATCAATTTAATTTAATGAAGTAAATCCCAACACATCCTCATAACCTGATGTCACAAGTACATGAGCAATTTCTAAGAGTTTTATACAATTATACAACGCTTGTCCGAGGTACAAATTGGACAAAGACCTTAAAATAAAATGCAAATACATAGAAGGGAGACTCTGTCAGCTGCAGAACGCCTCCGGATGATGCAACCCGTCTAAGCCTCCATGTCAACCACGGTACTATGAAGGTACTTGTGAAACAAAATGCACAACAAGTGTAGTATGAGTACAAAAATAACGTGTACTCAGTAAGTATCCCGCCTAACCTCAGAGAGGTAGTGACGAGGGGTCAAATTAGATACTTGCTATAAGTCAGTCTAGTATAATTTAAGTGAGAAGCTAAGCATGAGTATCATAATCAATTAATCAAATAATCGGGGATTAGGAACATCAATAATTATCAATTTGGTCCACATTTTTCACATTCAAACCTTCGTCATTCCAGTTGGCCATTAAATAATAATCAGGAGTAATAAGTATAGACTTATTTCACGTTCATATATATATCAATTCCGATTCTTTTTAACGGGAAAATTCATAACTCTTTAGACCAATAAACAAGTATAAGTCATAGGAATTATGCAGCATTTATCATGCGCAACAAATCTGCCGAGGGTCGAACGACATGGACCAATAATAATAAACTGTGCACTGCCGAGGGTCGAACAAATCGAACCATAGATGCATCTATTTTTCCCCGCTCGCGAATCGATCATGCGACGCGGTCATCATAATAACAATACAGCTAGCCTGCTTGCGAATCATACATGCGACTCAGGTGCTCATATGTACACGTATTCACATAAAAGATCCATATTTTATTCAAGAAAATAGTTTCTCCTATAAGTGATGAAATTCTCTTTAATTAAACATGAATATGGTATTTAGAATATTTTACTAGCTCAAATATGCAATTTACTCAAATATTCGAGCTCAATTCGTGGCTAAAAATCAAATTTATCAAATTCTAGGTTTTCTTCAAAACCCCCATATTTCCCCACAATTTTCATGTTCAAAATCATGTAATAACCTTGTATTTAACTTGGAAATAAGTAGAAACATCTTACCTCTGAAGCTTGATGAAATCTCCCTTGAAAAGCTGTCACGACCCGAAAATCCACCTACAGGCCGTGACTGCATCTAACGTTGAACCCGCTAGACAAGCCAACGTGTATAGTTAAACTAACTTGATAACACAGAACTAACAGAATTAACTAGAATCAGTTTATAATTGTTAACAACGAAAATAGATAAATTTCAAAGCTAAGTGAAGAGAACGAAATCCAATACATCGCATAAGCCCCAAAACCAGGAGTCACAAACTCACGCACTTTCTATAAGAGTGCTAAATACAAAGTCTGAAAGAAAAGTACATAATCCGTCTCAGAAATACTAGAAGAAATACAAGACAGAGTAAGGAGCTAGTGATAGGAGAGACGCCAAGGCCCACGAACGTCAGCATTCTACCTTGAAATCTATGAGGTGGACTGAAGGATACTCCCTCAACGATGTCCACTAGGTCCGGCCACGGGATCTGCACAACATTAAGAAGTGCAGTGTAGCATCAGTACAACCGACCCCATGTACTGAGTAAGTGTCGAGCCTAACCTCGGCCGAAGTAGTGACGAGGCTAGACTTGACAACAACCGATAACCCGTCCTATTCTACAACACATAACATGAAAAAGAACAAGAAATAACAGATAAGCATGGGGTATGGGAGCAGATAATGGGATAACAGGTGAGATAAAATAATCAATTAAGCATATAGAGGTAACCAAGAAAGGCAATTGAACAAAGATGCTAATGAAACCAGTATAAATGCCAGAAATGCAAATAACGGCACATCATCACCCTTCGTGCTTTTACTCTTTTCCTCACAATGCGATGTACAATATAAAATGATAGGAATCATGGCACGGCATCACCCTTCGTGCTTTTACTCTCTTCCTCACTATGCAATATATGATGTAATCAATATAAATCATGGCACGGCATCGCCCTTCGTGCTTTTAATCTCTTCCTCACTATGCAATATATGATGTAATCAATGTAAATCATGGCACGACATCACCCTTCGTTCTTTACACTCTTCCTCACCATAACAATGACAATTATCAAAATGGCAAGGGATGCATCATAGTGGAAACACAAGTCATAATCACCCGTCAAGGGGAATACTATCAGTCAATATCATAACAATTGCCCGGCAAGGGTCTCAGCTATAACCACTCTTTTCAGGTATATCCTTTACAATATGGCTCTCAATCGAACCATTCACATCACAAGTTTATCAACAAGGATTTTCAACAACAATCAACTTCCAAGTAGAGACAATCTCACAATATAATGAATATGGAAGTAATAACAAGAATTGAACATGGTAAACACATAGCACATAGCACACAATACCTATTTCCTCACCAAAGCTAGGCAAGACACTTACCTCGGGTCCAAGAATAGCAATTNTGAGGTTGAATTACCCAAAATCCCATGAACCTAACTCTACCCAAAACCCCTAATTTCTACTTTGATTTTAGGATTTTTTGCCTAGATTCTAGTGGTTGTTGAAGAAAAATGGAAGAAAATGGAGTTGGAATCACTTACCTATGGATCTATGGTGATGGAAGTCTTCAAAATATCCTAAGGGGAAGAAGAGGTTTGAGAAAAAGTGGGTTAAATCCCGTAAGGTTTCCGTTTTTGACAAGTAAAAATCATTGGGCAAAAATACCCATCGCGTTCGAGGGCCCCTGGCGTGCGTTCGCGAAGGGTTAACTATCCTGACCTACGCGTTCGCGAGTCCTTGGCCGTGTTCGCGTAGGTTTGACTCTACTGGCCTACGGGTTCGCGAGCCTAAGGCCGCGTTCGCGAAGAACAAAGCTACCTTGCCCCCCGACCTCACCCTAAACCTACGTGTTCGCACCCCTGGGGACGCGTTCGCGTAGAGTAAAACCCAGGCCACCATAATCGCGAGCCCTTGTCCGCGTTCGCGAAGGGTATTACACCAGACACCAGCAAAACATCAAAAACACCAGATTTTTCACTACTTATGCACCCCGTTAGCTACCCGAAACTCACCTGAGCCCTCGGGTCTCAAAACCAAAAACACACACGACTCCCAAATCATTATACAGACTTATTCAAGTACTAAAACCACCGAAATAACATCAAAATCAATGACTTAATCACCAAAATGTATGAAAATCCTCAAAACTTCATTAACCTCTAACTTTTCTATTTTCGATCCGAAACACATCAAATTAAGTCCGTTTTACACCAAACTTTACAAATAACTCATATAACACATATTAAACCTGTTCCGGGCTCCGAAACCATAATACGAACCCGGTAACACAGATTTCAAATCAAATCCCATTTTCAAAAGTCTTTATTATTTTCAGAAAATAATGTTCTTTAAAATTAATTTTTTGGACTTGGGACCTCGGAATTCGATTCCGAGCATACGCCCAAGTCCCATATTTTCTTACGAACCCTCCGGGACCATCAAATCACGGGTCCGGGTCCGTTTACCAAAAATATTGACCAAAGTCAATTTTAATCAATTAATTATTAGAAATTTCATTTTTCATCAAGTTTTCACATAAAAGCTTCCCAGCTACCCGCCCGGGCTACGCACACATATCGAGGTGAGATTAACGAAGGCTTTCGTGGCCTCAGAACACAGATTTAGCTAAATTATCATAGGATGACCTTTTGAGTCATCACAAAAGCTCTCCAAAATCGCCCATAGCATATGAAAAATGGGTGAGAAATGATAAAAATCCATATTTAAAACATTCTGCCCAGGCCTCTTTTCGCACCTGCGGTCCAACACCCGCACCTGCAATTTCGCATGTGCGACCAAACCTTCGCACCTGCGATTTTTCCTCAACTCAAGCCAACTTCGCACCTGCGACCCATTATCCGCATCTGCGACCTCGCAGGTGCGGAAATACCATCGCAGCTGCGCTTCCAGCTAGACCCTAAATCCTTCGCACCTGCGGCGCCCTTAGCCGCACATGCAGCCAAATCCTCGCAGGTGCGGTCACACCAGATGACAACAACCTTCAGCTTTCTTCAACTTCAAATATTGATCAGTTAACCACTCGGAATCCACCTGAGGCCCCTGGGACCCCATCCAATCACACCTACCTGTCCCAAAACATGACACGCACCTGCTCGAGGCCTCAAATTACATCAAACAACATCGAAACGACGAATCGCTCCCCGATCCAAATCTTTAAGAACTTAAAATTCTAAACTTCCACATTCGATGCCGAAACCTGTCAAATCACCTCCGATTGACCCCAAATTTTGCACACAAGTCATATTCAACATTACAGACCTGTCCCAACTTCCGGAATCGCATTCCGACCTTGATATCAAGATTTTCGCTTCCGGTCGAATTTTCTCAAAAACCTTCAAATATCTATCTTTAGCCAAATGACTTCAAAATGACCTCCGGACATCTGAATTCACTTCCGATCGCGCTTCCAATTCCAGAATCACCATACGGAGCTATTTATAGATTCAGAATCCCAAACGTACGTCAATATCTCTGAAATGCGCTTCAAGACAAACTTAGGAAATTCCTTCAAAATGTTAGCTTCCACATTATATGCCGAAACGCTCCCCCGGGTTATCCAAATCCCGATCCGGACATACGCTCAAGTCCGAAATCACCATATGAACCTGCTGGAACCTTCAGATCCTGATTCCGAGGTCGTTTACTCCAAATTCTAGTCTGAGTCGATTCTTCCAACTTAAGGCTTCTAAAATGAATATTCTCCTTTCAATTCAACCCCGCTCTTCTCAAATTTCAACTTCGAATATAGGCACACGTCATAATACTTGAAATGAAGTTTTCATGACTTCCAACCGCTGAACGACGCGCTAGATCTCAAAACGACCGGTCGGGTCATTACAAAAATTTCTTCCTGTGTACTTCCTATAGTTTTGACTTAGTTGTCTCTATCAATCATGAACACTCCAGTTATTATAAATCTCTCTCAAGTAATTATGATAATTTACTAGACGCACTCTCTCAAGTTACGCTAGCTAGATTGCTTTACAGTTCACTTTAGATTGCACTCGAAGTATCGTTATTTCTAATCCAACCTCTAAACCCTCGGTTATGACTCTCGCCTATACTCTGGGAGTGGTGTTGTTCAAACAACTACCTAAATATGCGCTCTCTCTCAAGTAGATACATAATAAATAGGAACAGCTAATTGAGGGCCCTTCAATCAACTACAACAAGAACGTAATTGAACAAATAGAGATTAACAACCAAACAAAACTATATTAATATCACAATTAGTTCATCCCAACGGGTTCCACCAAAACCTTAGATGAGAAAAGTTAGCTACTCATGCTCAAGAACAATAAAAACCCAAAAGAATTCATAATGCTCAAAATAAAGATTAAAGGAAGAAAATATAAAACTCTAATGGTTTCTTCTCTTCTCACAATGAGTCTTTCCTCCTACTTGAGTCTAAAAACAAGAATCTCCTTCTCTTGGGCGGATTTACAATGTTTAAATAGGGTTTGGCAACTTATTCCCGTATTTTGCACTTAAGTCCTTCAGTTTTTCAGGTTTGTCAGCTGTCGCCCGCGACCGCGGCAGGAACGCGGCGCGACCGCGGTGGACTACGTGTACTCTGCTTCAGTTATTTCTCCACCGCGCGATCCAGTCGCGGTGGACCATGTTCCAGCCAATTTAGCCCTTTCTCTTGTGCTTTCCTCACGGGTTCTTCTCGATTGGCCTCAAACTCCCTTACTTGACTCCAAATTGCTCCAAAGTATCTTCTAGCATAGAATACACCCTGCAAAGCATAAAACACTAATCAAAGAATTTTTTTATCAATATTTACATTAAAAACATAATAAAGTATGGTTCAATAGGGGTAAAAATATAGTCTAATTGACCTATTATCAACGACCAAGTTGCAAATTTTCACATTATAAACATATGTTTCTAACTTTATTAAATTGATCAATTCAACAACTTCAGACGATAGATTTTAAATTGAAGTATTATGTTAATATAATAACATAGATTTTAATATTCCAAATATTATAGCAATTATTTTCACGTCAATTGTTTTTAAATTGATTCTTTTTTCTTATATGTAGTTAATAAATTTAATGTATTGTTTGTTCATATATAATAGATTAAAACTCTATGTGCAAAGCACATACATAGAAACTAGTTATATTAAAAGCACGAAGCCCCTTAGCGAAATGTCGTTTGCCTTTTTTACCCTTTAAAAACAGAGTTTACATTGGATAAAATAGTAATTCAATTATTTTCTTGATATGTAATGAATACTTATTTAATTATTTTCCTAATATGTAGAAATACTCAGTTAATTATTTTCCTAATATGTAGAATACTCATTTGATTATTTTCCTAATATTTAGGACTACAAAATCAACTAAATTTATTTATTACATTCTTCCTTATTTGGATTACGTAAAAAAATTAATATTTAGAACTTCAAAAATATAAACATGTTATTTTATATAAAGTTTTACACTTAATTATATATAAATGGCAAGAAAAGGAAAGAATCAAAAAATACTAACCAAATAGGAGGTAACTATCACGACCCAAATCCTAACTAAGGTCGCGATGGCGCCCAACACCGTAGTTAGGCAAGCGAAGACCAATTTACTAATGAGTTTCATTTAATTTAGCAAAACTTTTCTATCACTTACTTGATTAAATTTAAGACATTAATTGAAGACGAGTAACTTAGGCAAATCTCAAACGGAATCAACCATAAGAGCCATAAATTAATATTTACAGTTCAAAATATAATGTCTACTATCGTGTGTGCCAGGAGCTAGTGTCACAAGTCTACAGAAATCTAGTAGAGTGAGAATCCAAAAGAATACAAGTCTTTCCTACTGTATGAGGACATATAGACAGATATAACAAAAGAAAGAAAACTCCAACGCGCTGCTGGAAGTCGTCAGGGAAAGCAACTCACCGAGAAGTCTCGACCTGGTATAAATCAGGAATGAGCTCCGGACTGATACCCAGCTGCACCGTCCTCAGAACCTGTAAAATTAAGTACAAAAGCGTAGCATGAGTACATAAACAATATGTACCCAGTGAGTATCCAGTCTAATCTCGAAGATGTATGGACGAGAAGTCGACGTGATACTTACTAGGGTCAAAATAATATGGTTTAAATGTAAGGCTAAGCAGGAATATCAGTCATGAATAATAATGAAGACATGAGCATCAAATAACATTTACAATTACCTTTACGTGTCAAGTTATCTAACATATAAATTACCAAGTTTTCCTTTTTCATGATATTCAACAGATACATATTCATAGAATACCCAAACAACTAACAAACACATAATATGCCGTGAACGTGCGGCCGCTACGACGCGAAAATAAATGTGCACTGCCGAAGGGTCGAATGGCTCGAACCATAGATGCATCTATTACTCCGCTCGCGAATCGAACATGCGACGTGGTTGACATAATAATACGACTACCCCACTCGCAAATCATACATGTGATGCGGGTAGCCGTATACATACACATAATTAATAGGAAATCAGGAATTTAGTAGAGAATATACTTACAGAAATGGATTCAATAATATAAATTTCGGAATGTAACCTCCTAGATGTTCACTTAATAATTCAAGGATATTAGGCAACCTAAATTACATTTAAGATTACAGATACGGCAAATAAAGCATGCTTGTGAATCCTAAAACTACCCGACATAACATAATAGTAGCTAGGCACAGACTCTCGTCACTTCGTGCGTGCGTAGCCCCCGCAAATAAAGACATGCAATCATTTATATTCACCTATGGGGACAATTCCCTCTTACAATGTTAGAAAGGAGACTCACATCGTGTCAAGTCTACTTCCCGGGTCAAGAACGCGCCCGAAACTCCAAATTTATCTCCCAAGGACTCGAAACTAATCAAATATTGCATAAATAAATCAATCTATACTCAAAAGTATAAAATTCCTCTATTTAAATGATTATTTAAACCTACATTGAAAAATCCCAAAATACACCATCGAGCCCACATGCTCGGATTCCGAATATTTTCGAAAGAAACACTCACCCATAGCCTAAAGATCAACATTATATAGTTTTTGTATGATTCCATAAGCAATTTCTTGGTAATTTCTCATTTTTATCAAAAACCAAGGTTTTACTCTATACCCATAGTTTATACTAATTAGGGTGTTAATCTACCTAAAAAATCAAGTATTTAATCTAAATTATAGTAGGAATTACTACCCTTATAGTAGTTAGGTCGTTTATCTCCTTTGCATGCTCTAAAAATCGCCAAAGATGGAAGAAAATGGTGAAAAATGACTAAGTCCCGTTTTTAAAACAACTTCACTACCTACAGGTTTTTTCACACCTACGGCTCGAGGACCGCACCTACGGTCTCGCATCTGCGGAGGAGGGATAGGGGGCCTGGTGTGATGACCCAAGGGGTAATTCTATTAATTTAGACTCCGTTCTAGGCTTAATAGCCCTAAAAGGTTAATTTTAAATACCTCAATTTGCGTGCGCAATCCAGACGTGAAACCGGGAAGCTTTTATGTAAAAATATAAAAAATAGTAATTTCTAGAGTTAAAATTTGATTATAGCTGTTTTGGTCAACATTTTCAGTAAACGGACCCGGATCTGTGTTCCGACGATCCCGGGAGGTCCGCAGTAAAATATGGGACTCAGACGTATGCCCGAAAATAAATTCCGAGGTCACAAGCCTTAGAAATCAATTTTTGAAAGAAATTATTTTGCTAAAATAATTATGAAATAAAGAAAGGAATGAATGTTTGAAATCATTGGTATCGGGCCCGTATTTTAGTTTCGTAGCCCGGTACAAATTCGTTATAATATTTAAAGATTTACTGTGAAATTTGGTGGAAAACGGAGTTCGTTTGACATGATTCGAACAACCGATTGAAAAGTTATGAACTGTAACGACCCGACCGGTCGTTTTGCGTTATCGGACCATGTTCCCCTAAATAAAACTTCCCATAGCGACTTATCATAATTTATGACTCGCGGGGATGGGTGGTTTGGGATTCCGAAGTGTTTAGAGCTGTATAGGAACACTTAGTTCCTTAAGGTTGGCCTTTTTGGCCAAGTTTGACTTTGGTCAACATTTTGAGTAAACGACTTCGGAATCGAGTTTCGTTAGTTCCAGTAGCTTCGTATGATGATTTCGGACTTAGGAGAATGTTCGGAATGGGTTTTGGATGACCCGGGAGAGTTTCGACGCCCAATATCGAATATGAAAGTTCCTTAAGTTGAAATTTGGTTTTGAACGTGTTTTTGTGTTATCGAGGTCCGAACGGGACTCCGAGACTGGGAATAGTTTCGTTATGTCATTTATGACTTTCTCGCAAAATTTGGTGTCATTACGAGTTGTATAGGTTGGTTCGGCGCATTGATACCGAATTCAAGAACTTGAAGTTCTTAAGTTTGATCCTTAGGGGTTTTGAGGGTGATTTTGAGTTTTAGCGTTGTTTTGAGTGTTCCGAAGGCTCGAGCGAGTCCGTATTATGATTTGGCACTTGTTGGTATAATTGGACGGGGGCTCGGGTGGGCCCAGGTGCCTCTCGGGCACCGTACGAGGCTAAACACCAGCTAAAGCAATTGCTGGTGCACATGTTCTGGTGTGACCGCAGGTGCGGTTGCCCAGTTGCAGGTGCGGGACCGATGCTGCGGTCCCAGCCTCGCACGTGCGACCCCCAGGTGGGCTTCCCAATTCTCGCAGGTGCGGGCCTTTTTCCCACTGGTGCGGACTCCTAACTGCAGGTGCGAGCCCAGGCCCTCTTGTCCACTTCCGCAGGTGCGAGACTCTTCTCGCAGGTGCGGGCCTTTTTCCCACTGGTGCGGACTCCTAACTGCAGGTGCGAGCCCAGGCCCTCTTGTCCACTTCCGCAGGTGCGAGACTCTTCTCGCAGGTGCGGTCCATGAGCCGCAGGTGGGGAACCACTGTAGGCAGTGTGTTCTTTTAAAACACAGGAAATGTCCATTTTGATTCATTTCTTCCACCATTAGAGACCGTGAGAGCTTGGGAAAATTGCTCCACGACCTAACTACTGAAGAGGTAAGTAAATTCTACCCTAGTGTTAATTTAATCCTTGAATTACTAGCTAAATTAACTACCTAATTAGTGACAATTCAGATAATTGGGTAGTAACCTAGGGCTTTCGAGAATTTAGGGAATTACCCGTGAATTGGCTATGAAATCATGCAAAAATAATATATTAACGATCCTTAGGTTATGGGTGAGTGTTTCCTTCGAGCATTTTCAGAATCCGAGCGTGCGGGCACGGAGGTGAATTTTGGAATTTCTTCAAGAATAATGAATTGACTAAGTAAATAGGAGAAATTCCATGCTTTGAGTATAATTTGATATATTTACATAACATTTGATTAGTTTCGAGTCCTTGGGTGACGAGTTCGGGATTTCGGGCGCATTCTTGACCCGGGGAGTAGGTTCGACACGAGGTGAGTCTCCTTTCTAACCTTGTAAGGGGGAATTGTCCCCATAGGTGATCTAAATGCTATGTGTTGATATTGTGGGGTCTACGTACGTAACAAGTGACTAGAGTTTGTACGTAGTGGCTATTATTATTATGTCCGGGTAGTTAGGTACACATCATGCCTTGTGATTCTTTCTCGTAATGAATTATATGTTATGAATTCATGTTATATGTAGTATTGTTTTCCTGAGATTATGGAAATTGATAATTTAAAGGAAATTGTTTATGAAAATTAATTTTTAAAGGAATAGTGTGTGTGCATGTGACCGCTTCGCAATTTACATTCCGCGAGCGGAGTGTGACTTCCCCCACTCTCATGGGAGCGGGTCGTACGCTACGGCGAGATAGAAAAATGCACTTTTGGTTCGGGCCGTTCAACCCTCGGCAATGCACATATATGATCATTTTACTTTATGGCTTAGGCCAGTTGTCCTTATCCCGTATGCGCATGATAAGTTGTTAATTATTTCATGGATATTGATTTGACAGATATTTGGGGGAAAATGAAGTAGTAATTGTTATTTACTTCCAGTGTCTATTTGGATTTCAATGCCTTTAATATTTGCTGCCTTACTCCCTGCATATGTCTACAGCTTTCATTATACTCTGTTAAATTATATTGCTGGACCTTAGTGAGTGTCAAGTCGACCTCTCGTCACTACTTCTTCGAGATTAGACGGGATACTCACTGGGTACATATTTGTTTATGTACTCATGCTACGCTTCTGTACTTAATTGTACAGGTTCCGAGGTTGGTGCTTCTGGTTATCAGACAGGGGCTAGATTCTGATTATAGCTGGACCTGACTTCACGGTGAGATGCTTCTCCTAACGATCCTCGGCAGCACCATGGAGTATTCTTTTGTTATTTCCCGTCTATTTCTTTCAGACAGTGGGACTGTATAGTATATCTTTTGTATATTCTGATAGTATGCCCGTAGGACTTGTGACACTAGTTCCTGTCACACACGTGGTAGTTATTATGAATTTTGGGACTGTATATATATATTGGCTCACACCTCCTTATGACTGTTTTTGCTAAAAACTGGTTAAATATCCTTCTTGATTTATGTTTCGGACTTTAAAACATTGGTATACGTTGAAATGTTTGATCAAATAAGAAGGAACCCTTAATAAATTGAGTGTTGGCTTGCCTGACCCCGTTGTTGGGCGCCATCACGACCTGAGTTAGGATTTTGGATCGTGACATATACTATAAGTGTTCTTTAGGAAAATGACGAGTTTTGAGGTTTAACTCATGGTTTTACATGTTATTTTCATGATTTGATCGCACGATCAAGTCCGTATAATATTTTTAGACTTGCGTGCATGATTTTCTTGGTTTATTTTCAGCAGATCCTGCCATTTTTCAGGCGGGAGGGGGAGTCCAGACCCCTACTGCACAGGCTGCAGGTCAGACATCAGCATTACATCACACTCCGGGTACACTGCCCGTGGGTGGGGTCCAGCCTGTTGTAGCAGCACCTGAGCCAAGACCAGCTGCGAACGGCGATCCGCAGAAGTTATTGGATAGATGGACTCGATTGCACCCTCCAGTCTTTGGGGGTAAGCGAGGCGAGGATGCCCAGGATTTCATTGACTGGTGCAGGGACAGACTGCACAACATGAGGATATTGGAGTCCCATGGAGTGGACTTCACTACCTTTCAGTTGGAGGGCAGAGCTCGCAGATAGTGGCAGTCTTACATCCACAGTAGGCAAGCAGATTCTCCTCCTATCACTTGGGGCTAGTTCACACAGCTATTCTTAGACAAGTATATCCCACCCTCTGGGAGGGATGAGCTGCGGTATCCGTTTGAGCAGCTGGAGCAGGGACAAATGTCAGTGACAGATTATGAGGCCAGATTTTCAGAGTTGTCACGCCATGCACTCATGATATTACCTACTGATGCTGAGAGGGTGCGGAGGTTTGTGGCTGGGTTGCATCCAGGTATTAGGGCCACCATGGCCCGAGAGGTGGAG
>ML269594.1:0-10608 GCA_005239495.1 Nicotiana undulata
ACCTGCGGAAAGAGGCTCGCACCTGCGGTATCGCAGGTGCGGAAAAATGATCGCACCTGCGGATTTGGGCAAGCCCAGAAGGGCACGCACCTGCGGAAGGAAACTCGCGCCTGCGGAAGCCGCTCCTGCGGAATTTGGTCGCCCCTGCGGGAACACTCGCACCTGCGATGGCCTGGACCGCGCCTGCGGTCTCGCGCCTGCGGACTTTGAGCAAAGGGCTGGGGATCGCCCTTGCGAGGCTGGGACCGCAGGGGCGGTCCCGTACCTGCGGCTGGGCAACCGCACCTGCGGTCACACCAGCTGCTGTGCACCAGCAGTGGTCTTTGCTGGTTTTTGGCCTAGTGCGGGGTCCGGGAGGCAACTGGGCCCACCCGAGCCCTCGTCCAAATATGCCAACAAGTCCTAAATCACTATGCGGACTCGCTCGAACTTTCGGAACACGAAAAACAACAGCAGAACTCGAAATCAAACCCCAAAACTTATTTAATCAAATCTTAAGAACTTCAAAATTCAAGAATTCACTTCAATACGTCGAACCGGCCTAAACTGCTCGGAATGACTTCAAACTTTGGAGATAAGTTATAAATGACACAATGGAACTATTCCCGGCCTCGGAATTTCATTCGGACCTCGGGAACATAACATCACTTTCCAAGCCACATTTCTAATTCTTTAAAACCTCAAAACCTCATTTTTGATCCGAAACCACTCAATTCACGCCCGTTTTACACCAAATTTTACAGATAAGACAAATAATATATAATAAACTTGTTCCGAGATCCGGAACCGTAATACGGGCCCAGTAACACGGTTTTCACATAATTATTCATTTTCAAAGTCCTTTATTATTCTCAGAAAACAATTTTTCTTTAAAAATTCATTTCTCGGGCTTGGGACCTCGGAATTCGATTCCAGGCATATGCCCAAGTCCCATATTTTCCTACGGACCCTCCAGGACCGTCAAATCACGGGTCCGGGTCCGTTTACCAAAAATGTTGACCAAAGTCAACTATATTCATTTATTAATTATCATAACTCATTTTTATCAAATTTTCACATAATAGCTTCCGGGCTACGCACGCATATCGAGGTGAGGCTAACGGAGGCTCTCAGTGCCTCGGAACACAGCTATAGCTTAAATTACATAAGATGACATTTTGGGTCGTCACAAATTCAAATAGTTACGCTATTGGCAGAGTAAATGGATTCGCACGACAAGAATTCAAGAAGGTGAGATTTTTCCTAAGGGTTCTGCAGCCTCTCGAAGATAAGTACAGACGTCTTTGTACCGATCCGCAAGACTCTACTAAACCTGCTCAGGACCGTTGAGTCCTATGTAACCTAGAGCTCTGATACCAACTTGTCACGACCCCAAATCCTAACAAGTCGTGATGGCGCCTATCATGGAACTAGGCTAGCCAACCATCACATAACTACACATTTGTTTAACCGAATGTCTCAAAATCAGTAATAATATTCAAGAAAGTATAAAATTTACTAAGTCTTTAAGCAAGCATAATGAAAACTAACAGTATAAACAAATCCCACAGGACTGGAGACAACCGATCACGAGCATCTAAGAATAAAAACTAACTCTGCTAACGTCATAAACAATGTCTAGGAATAAAATACTAATACTAATAAAGGAAGGGAAATGGAGAAGCTGTGAACGCTGGACAGCTACCTCGAAATCCCAAAAGCGGACGTCGAACGGTTACAGATAACTACTGCTCAGAACCATTACCTGGATCTGCACACAGGGGTGCAGGGAGTAATGATGAGTACGCCAACTCAGTAGTAATGAAAATAAATCAAGTCTGAAGATAAGAAACACACAACAACAAAACACCAATCCACAAATAGTAAAATCCTGAGTCGCAATAAAGTATACATTTAGTACATATGTTTGAAAACCAATTTCCGTAAAAATCCTTTGAACAAATATATTTTTCAATGTTTCTCAGTAAATCTCCCCAAAAGTATCAGTATGAAAGATGAAATGAATCATAATCAAAAGCTCAGCAAAATATCATTTTAAACCGCCCCTCGGGAAAAATCATCACTCATAATCAATCCCTCAGCACCTCACCATCACTCAATAACAATCACTCAGCACCTCACAGTCACTCAGCATCAGCCCCTCGGACAACCTCACTGTCACTCATGCCTCCCAATCACTCATCACTCGGCACTCGAACTCAGTAGGTACCTGCGCTCACTAGGGGTGTGTACAGACTCCGGAGGGGCTCTTTCAGCCCCAGCGCTATAAACAAGCCAAATCATGTCATCAATCACTCTCACGCACTCGACCTCTCTCATATCATAACATCCTCACAATATTGGCCCTCAACCTCACTCAGTCAGACACTCTCAAAATGCCACTCGGGCCATAAATAAACGGGGTTCTCGACCCAAAATAATATTTCATTTCAAGAAATAGTAACATGATATCCCAAATGATAAACACAAATGCTATGCATGTTGGGAAGAATTCAGAGGTTAACATTTTCTAACCGATGCCATCTTGAATACATTATTGTATATATATCAATACATGTTACATAATACACTTATATACATGTTCATATAGTATCACATGTTTCGTGATTTACTAAATACATATTGCAATACATTATTCAGAATACTTTTGAATACATGGAAATACATTAACAGAATCATCATCTATACGCCTACTATGAAAATGTGAAAATTTCATTATTTTTTTCTAAATAGGCAAATACATTCTTGTAAAACACGTGCTATATTAATATAATATATTGGGTATTATAAGGTTATGGAAAGGAAGCTGAACACCGACAGTCTTGCCAATGAACCCCCACAATCTAATGAGGTAAATCCTGTATGTGGTGACATATTAGCTGTATCTACTGATGTTAATCCTGTATGTGGTGAAGTAAGAAATGACGAGACTACTCCAACCGAGATGCCGTTTGTCATACCACCTAAAACTGACGGGGATGTATCCAAAGAAATACATGTATCACAATTTGAGCTGGCGGATGAGTACTTTCCAAGTCAAATTCCATACACTAGAATTGTGATACATCAAGCATCAAAAGTTGTTGATTCAACCCCTTTACCCTCTCATAGGACTCGACGTCCAAGTCGATGGTATTCTTCGCCTTACGAGTCAATTTTCGACTCGGCCGGTTAGTAAATACATATACAAAAACTATGTTTTATGAAGTTTTGATATATTTCCTAACGATAACTATAATTAAATGTAGCGACTAATGACGATGATGAACTAAATGTACCTCGGTAAAGTTGATTTCCATATATGACAAGAAACACCCCTTTGAAGAAGATTTAATATCAGGGCCACATCATACGCTAGTCATTCAAGAAATTGAGAAATGAGTTCGTGATGGTCTTTCGGCTAAACATGATCAAAAGTGAGCTAAACTCATCAATCTACAATGTATGATTTTTATCAATTATTATATGAATGTAATATTTTTTTCCAAATCATTGTAGAAAGGATAAAGAAGACCATTACAAGAAACATAAGTCAACACTGCCTATACCGTTGGATTTTGGAGTTCATGAAGTCGCTTAAAAAAAATTGGTTTTACCTTCTCTCCTTTAACGGTCAACTATAGAATGACGATGTAAGTCACTTTCAGTTTTTTTCATATTTTGATACATGTTTTTTCAATTCATTGTGTTTCACTGCTTTGTTATTCTTATATAAAGTCCGTATTCATGTATCTGAACACAATTTATTCATATGTATTCGATATTACCATAAATGCATTGACATACAGTATTTAATGTATGTTAGTGTATTCTATGCTCTCATTGAATTCACTGTATTCTGATGTATGCACTATAATCAATGATAATATTTTATCCCAAACTTCATTGTTTTTAATGTTATTTCTAGCAATTTGTTATATGTAGTATGTATTTTAACAGTATGTATTAACCTGTATGCATAGTTAAACAAGTACATGTATTCAGCATTTACTGATGTTATTTATTCAATTTTGTATACATCATATTGATGTTACATTCTACTACCCGAAGAAGAATGACAAGTACAACCGTACCACCAACTTCAAATATACAATTGTTGATTGTATATTCAAGACAAGAGTTGCCGAAATATTCAACAAGTACAATGATACAGATAGTAATGCAAGTGTAGCCACAGAAGAAGATGTTGTATGTGAATACATAAGGGGCTATAGATTTCTAGCAAGTGTACCATGGAATACGATTGATAATGTCTTGATACAAGTCAACTTGAAGGACAAACTTCATTGGATATTGGCAGTTGTCTCATTTAAGGAGAGATGTATCAAGGTATATGACTCCTATCGATCAGCAGTCCGTGATGCTTATGTGCGCATTGAGATAGATAAGCTTGCTAAGATTGTACCTCTGTACCTATCGATCAGTGGTTTCTACAGAGATAAGAAAGGAATAGATTGGTCTCATGAACCAGCATACAATGACAACGCCCAAATTGATCACTTTGCAGTTGATTTAATTTCGAATGTGCCTCAACAAACATTTGGGAGCATGTAAGAATTCATTTCCTTTTTGTATTCTTGTATCATTTATAATACTAATAATATGAGTTTTATTTAATCGTGTCAATCCACATTTTCAGGAACTGTGGGTTGCATGTCGCGGTATACGCAGAGTATTTGAGCACTTATGGATTGGTTCCTCCAACAACATTTGATGCCAATTTACTCCGTCAAAGATATGGTGCCCTTATTTGGTACTATTCCTTGCGGAAGATAGACGTCGATGCAATAAGCGACAATGAAGCACCTGCAAAGATTGTTAGACGTATGGCAGATTCAGATACTTCTGTGAAGATAGTTTTAGAATAGCTTTCGGTGAATAAATTTTGCAGTAGGTATTCATATGTATTCAGCAGGTTGTTCATGCAATGGAAGTCACATTGATCTTCGACTGATTTTCTAACAAATACCTTCTTTCTTTTTTTCACCAGATTAGAATAAGTACACAAAACTCTTTTTTTACTATTAATAGGATATGAAGAAAATAACTGACAAGTTTTTAGTGTTACAAAGAAGGAAAAGTCAGAACTAGGAAAGATTGATGCCACAAATGATCGATGAACAAATTCATACCATAGATATAATAGACTTTCCTTGCATCAACAAGAGTCACTGATAGTTCTCCAACAAAGTCTCTGTTTCCTTCTGATTTTGACTAAACTTAAAAAATATGAATTATATTCTACAGTTTGCATTCATATGTATTCAACGTATTGTATATATGTATTCATATGTATTTGTGATGAACCAAAAGGTCATATTATGTTTTAGAACTCGATTCTACGCTCTTAAGCCTTAAAAATCTCATTTTTTACCCTTCTCGATTTGCGTACGCAGTCAGTTTGTTTTCAGAAAGCTTTTATGTTAAAAGTTGATAAAAATAAGAATGTTTGCCTTAAAAGTTTTTGTTGACTTCGATCAACATTTTGGGTAAACGGACCCGGACCCGTATTTTGACGATTCCTTTGGGTCTGTATTGAAATATAGGACCTGGGCGTATGCCCGGAATTGTAACGACCCGACCGGTCGTTTTGCGTTATCGGACCCTATTACCCTAAATGAAACTTCCCATAGCGGCTTATTGTGATTTATGACTTGCGGGGATGGGTGGTTCGGTATTTGGAAGTGTTTAGAGTGGTATAGGAACACTTAGTTCCTTAAGGTTGGCCTTTTTGGTCGAGTTTGACTTCGGTCAACATTTTTAGTAAACAACCTCGGAATCGAGTTTTGACGGTTTTGGTAGCTTCGTATGATGATTTTGGACTTGGGCGTATGTTCGGAATGGGGTTTGGATGACCCGGGAGCGTTTCGGCGCCCAATATCGAAATAAGAGTTTCTTTAAGTTTGAAATTTGGTTTGGAACGTGTTTTAGTGTTATCGAGGTCCGAACGGAATTTCGAGATCGGGAATAGTTCCGTTATGTCATTTATGACTTGCTCGCAAAATTTGATGTCATTCCGAGTAATATAGGTCGGTTCGGCGCATTGATACCGAATTCAAGAACTTGAAGTTCTTAAGTTTTATCTTTAGGGTTTTTGAGGTGTGATTTTGAGTTTTAGCGTTGTTTTGAGTGTTCTGAAGGCTTGAGCGAGTTCGTATTATAATTTGGGACTTGTTGGTATATTTGGACGGGGGCTCGGGTGGGCCCAGGTGCCTCTCGGGCACCAAACGAGGCCAAACACTAGCTGAAACAGTTGCTGGTGCACCTGATATGGTGTGACCGCAGGTGCGGTTGCCCAGTCGCAGGTGCGGGACAGCTCGTGCAGTCCCAGCCTCGTAGGTGCGACCCCAAGGTGGGCTGCCCGTTCCTCGCAGGTGCGGGCCCTTTCCCGCAGGTGCGGAGCCGCTGGTACGGACTCCTGATCGCAGGTGCGAGCCCAGGCCCCTTGTCCTATTTCTGCAGGTGCGGTCCTTGAGTCGCAGGTGCGGAACCACTGTAGGCAGTGATTTCTTTTAAAATATGGGATTAGCTCATTTCCTCCATTTCTTTCCACCATTAAAGACCTTGTGAGCTTGGGAAAACAGCCCCACGACCTAGCGGTTAAAAGGTAAGTGAATTCTACGCTAATGTTAGTTTAATGCATTAATTTCTAGCTAGATTAACATTCTAATTAGTGAAAAATCAAAGTTAGAGTAGTAACCTAGGGGTTTTGAGAATTTAGGGAATTTCCCGTTAATTAGCCATGGAATGATAGAAAAGTCATATATTAACGATCCTTAGGTTACGGGCGAGTGTTTCCTTCGAGAATTTTCGGAATCCGAGCATGCGAGCCCGTGGATGAATTTTGGGATTTCTTCAAGAATGATGAAATGACTAAGTAAATAGGAGAATTCCTTACTTTTGAGTATTAATTGATATCCTTATGTAACATTTGGCTAGTTTCGAGTCCTTGGGAGACGCGTTTGGAGTTTCGGGCGCGTTCTTGACCCAGAGAGTAGGTTCGACACGAGGTGACTCTCCTTTCTAACCTTGTAAGAGGGAATTGTCCACATAGGTGATCTAAATGCTATGTGTTAATGTTTGTGGGGGATACGTACGTACCAAGTGACGAGAGTCCGTACGTAGCGGCTATTATTGTTATGTCCGGGTAGTTAGGCCCACATCATGCTTTGTGTTTTTCCTTGAAATGAACTATATGCTTTGTGAATTTATGTTATATGAGGCTCTGTTTCCCTGAGATCATGGAATTTGAGAATTTTAAAGGAATGGTTCACTGGAAAGTAATTTATGAGAATATTATGTGTGCATGTGACCGCTTCACAATTTACATTCCGCGAGCGGAGTGTTATTTCCCCCACACTCATGGGAGAGGGTCGTACGCCACGACGAGATTGAAAGATGAAATTATGGTTCGGGTCGTTCGACCCTCGGCAGTGCACATATATGATTATTATGATGGCTCAGGCCGATTGTCTTTATCCCGTATGCGCATGTTAAATTGTTAAAGATTTCATGATATTGAAGTGACAAGATATTTGGGGGAAAATGAAGTAGTAATTGTGCATTTACTTCAAGTATTTATTTGAATTACAATTATCTTTAATGTTTACTGTTTTTATATTCCTGGTATGCCTACTGCTGATATTATATCTGGTTAAATTATTTTGTTGGACCTTAATGAGTGTCAAGTCGACCTCTCGTCACTTCTTCTTCGAGATTAGACGGGATACTCTGTGATGACCCAAAAGGTCATCCTAAGTAATCCTAGCTAAATCTGTGTTCCGAGGCTCCGAAAGCCTCCGTTAATCTCACCTCGATATGCGTGCGCAGCCCGGGCGTGTAGCCGGGAAGTCTTTATATTGAAAATTGATGAAAAATGGAATTTATGATAATTAAATGAATAAAGTTGACTTTGGTCAACATTTTTGGTAAACGGACCCGAACCCGTGATGTGACGGTCCCGGAGGGTCCGTAGGAAAATATGGGATTGGGCGTATGCCCGGAATCGAATTCTGAGGTCCCAAGCTCGAGAAATGAATTTTTTTAAAGAAAATTGTTTTCTGAAAATACTAAAGGATTTTGAAAAGGAATAATTATGTGAAAACCATGTTACCGGGCCCGTATTATGGTTCCGGAGCCTGAAACAGGTTTATTATATGTTATTTATCTTATCTGTGAAATTGGGTGTAAGACGGACTTGGTTTGACGTGTTCCGGAACAAAAATGGGAAATTTAGAAGTTTATGAAGTTTGAGAAAATTCTATAGATTTTGGAGTTTAATTCATTGCTTTTTATGTTAATTTGGTGATTTAAAAGCTTGAATAAGTCCGTAGTATGTTTTGGGAGTTGTGTGTGTTCTTGGTTTTGAGACCCGAGGGCTCGGGTGAGTTTCAGGTAGCTATCGGAGTGTGCAAAGTGGAAAAATCTGGTGTTTTGATGATTTGCTGGTGTCTGGTGTAATACCTTTCGCGAACGCGGCCAAGGGCTCGCGAACGCGGCCAAGGGCTCGCGAACGCGAAGGGTAATTATTGTGGCCTGGGATTTTACTCTACGCGAACGCGTAGAGGGAGATGCGAACGCGTAGCACTGGACAGTGGTTCTACGCGAACGCGTCCCCAGGGGTGCGAACGCGTAGTGTTAGGCTGGGGTCTNGCCAGTGGAGTCAAACCTACGCGAACGCGGCCAAGGACTCGCGAACGCGTAGGTCAGGTTAGTCAACCCTTCGCGAAAGTGGCCAGGGGCCCGCGAACGCGAAGGGTATTTTTGCCTAGTTATTTAAATATCCCAAAAACAGAATACCATACGGGATTTTCATAATTTTCACTCCCTTCTTCTTGTCCAAGACCCATTGAAGACCTCCAAGCCATTTTCTCCTCCATAACCATTGGGGTAAGTGTTCCTAACACCAATTCCTTCCATTTTCTTTCCCTAATCACTAGAACCTAGGCCTAAAATCATGAAAACAAGGTGGAAATTAGGGGTTTTTGGGTAGAGTTAGGTTTATGGAATTTTTGGGAATTCAACCTCAATTTGGGGTCGAATCGTAAAACAAATTATTTATTCTAACTCGTGGGGTTATGGGTGATCGGGTTTTGGGTCCGAGCCTCGTGTTTGGACCATGTGGGCCCGGAGTCAAATTTTGGAATTTTAGGAAGAATGCTTAGAAATTAGTAATTAGGCTATGAGTTTGATTTATTGAGCCATTATTGATATACTTGGGTTGATTATGTCTAGATAATACCATTCCGGAGTCGAATTCTAAAGGAAAGGCGGTGTTAGAGGGTTGATTGCTCTATTTTGGACCCGAGGTAAGTGTATGGCTAAACCTTAGCTTGAGGGATTAGGTATAGAGTCTTATTTGCTATGTGTAATTAATGTCCAACGTATAGGCAGGGTGGCGAGCGCCTATATGTTGCGGTCAAGCATGCCCATGAGTCAATTGTGATGAATCATACCGTGTTCTTAATATTCTCTGTACTATGAGTAATTGGTGATTTAGAAGTGATACCTTGATGTTGTTTCATGACATGGGGAGTTATTGTGTTATTTGTTTCAGTTGAGGCTTTTACTGTTGAAATTGTATTTCTGATGCGAGGTTGGTTATAGCTGAGTCCCTTGCCGGGACGATAGAATTTTATTGAGTATTTCCATACACTTGAGACTTCTTATTGTTGATTTTCACATTATATTGTTGCTTTTATATTAATTATCTCACGAGGGGACATGCCGTGCTGATTGTTTAGTATTTATCACACGAGGGGACATGCCGTGTTGATCATTTATTATTTATTGCACGAGGGGACATGTCGTGCTGATTGTTTGTTATTTATCACACGAGGGGACATGCCGTGTTGATCGTTGATTATTTATTGCACGAGGGAACATTCCATGCCGAGTGTTACTATTTATGCACGAGGGGACATTCCGTGCGGAGTGACTGTGAGATTATGCACGAGGGGACATGCCGTGCCTTTTGCTGTTCATTATCTGTCTTGAGACGTTAAATTCCTGCTTTTACTTTTTACACTTCAGTTATTACCCTGTTCTACTGTGCTAGCATTTTGTTGCCCCTTTTACCCCAACATGTTCTCCCCGTATCTGTCTTACTTTCTTATTTCCGTCGATATTTTCCTGTTATTATATAGAATTGCACAGGTACATAAATTGTTGTCGGTCCTAGCCTCGTCACTAATTTACCGAGGTTAGGCTCAGCACTTACTCAGTACATGGGTCGGTTATACTAATGCTACACCTGCACTTCTTTATGTTGTGCAGGCTACGCAGCCGGACCCGGTGGTCACTGACGGTCGGAGCATTCCATCAGTTCATACAGGAGACATCCAGGTAGACCCGCAGACGTTCGTGGGCCTTGGCGTCACCTTCTACCCTTCACTTTCAGCTCTGTCTTATCTTATAGTTCAAAGACAGTCATATGTACTTATTTTCAGACCTTTGTTTTAGTAATCTCTTAGACAGTTCGTGAGTATGTGACACCAGTTCTGGGATTTGTATATTGGTTTTTATTTCGAAATTGATATATTATTTTTGGTAATTTGTTAACCTTCATATTGTTGACCATCGATGCCTTAGTGATCTTGTTCGTTTTAG
>ML269594.1:10662-28133 GCA_005239495.1 Nicotiana undulata
TCCTTGTTCTAATACGCAGTCATGGCTCTAGGTTGCTTAGGTCTCACAACTCACGGACAAACTTGGTAGAGTCTGAGGGATCGGTACGGAGACGTCTGTACTTATCCCCCAGAGGCTGCAAAGTTAGGAATAACTTCACATCTTTCATTCTCTGTCGTGCCAGTTGAATTCTGAATACTAATTGAGTCTCTATTTTACTCTCTCGCAGATGGCGAGAACGCGCGCTTCCTCATCGACCGACCAGTAGCCTGATCCTCCTATTGAAGCTCTTACAAGGGGCCGAGGCCGAGGTCGAGGCCGTGCTAGAGGCCGAGGCAGAGCTAGAGCAGCAGCTCCAGTAGAGGACCCACAGGTAGACTTTGCCGGTGAGGTTCCTACTCAGACAGTCCCAGTTGGACCAGCTCAGGTCCCAGAGGGGTTCATTGCCACCCCAGTGCTTCAGGACGCTCTTGTCCGCTTAGTAGGACTCGTGGAGAGTGTAGCTCAGGTCGGTCTTCTTCCTACTGCACCAGCTGGATCTCAGGTTGGGGGAGGGACCCAGACTCCTGCTATTCATATGCCAGAGCAGTTTGCCACTCAGTTCCAGACTCCGGTACCTCAGACAGCCGGAGTAGTTCAGCCAGGTATTATGGCACCAACAGTTGAGGGAGCAGCCATGTTAGCGAACGCTCTGTGGAGGTTGGATCGATTCACCAAGTTATTCACTACTACATTTACTGGTGCACCAACAGAGGATCCCCAGGATTATTTAGACAGATGCTATGAGGTTCTTCAGAACATGGGCATTGTGGAGTCCAATGGAGTTGATTTTGCTACATTTCGTCTTTCTGGCACCGCCAAGACTTGGTGGAGAGATTACTGCTTGACCAGACCAGCTGGGTCTGCACCTCTGACTTGGGCTCAGTTCTCCGAGTTGTTCTTGGGGAAGTTCCTTCCAGTTACTCAGAGAGAGGATCTTCGGAGGCAGTTTGAGCGTCTACAGCAGGGCTCCATGTCCGTCACTCAGTACGAGACCAGGTTCATTACTCTGGCCAGGCATGCCATTATGATACTCCCCACTGATCGGGAGAGGGTTCGGAGATTTATTGAGGGTCTAGCTCAGCCCATCAGACTTTAGATGGCCAGAGAGACGGGTACTGATATCTCTTTTCAGGATGCAGCCGATGTGGCCAGGCGCATTGAGATGGTATTATCCCAGGGTGGTGGACAAGGGTCTGACAAGAGACCTTGTCATTTCGGCCGTTTCAGTGGTGCCTCATTTGGAGGCAGAGGTCATCCCCCTAGGACTTATCAGTCGGCACTCCAGGTATCCCGCAGTGCACCTTCAGCTCCCATCAGTGCACCGCCGATTCAGAGCTATCAGGGTGGTCATTCTGGTCGTCAAGGACAGTTCCAGGGTCAGTATTCTCAGACCCCGAAGTCTTGCTTCATTTGCGGTGGTGTGGGGCATATTTCCAGGTTTTTCCCCCGAGGTTTTGGTGGTTCTCAGTATCAGGGTTCCCGTGCCATGGTTCCCGCATCAGGTGCACCCTCGCCCCCTCAGCCAGCTAGGGGTGGTAGTGGTGGTGCTAGAGGTGGAGGTCAGACTCATAGAGGTGGAGGGAAGGCCATGAGGGGTAGAGGTCAGCCCGTGGCAGGTAGACCCAGAGATGTACAGGTTGGAGGGGCTCAGCCCCGGTGTTATGCTTTTCTTGCTCGTCCTGATGCTGAGGCTTCTGATGCAGTTATTACAGGTACGGTTTCAGTTTGCAGCCTCTTCAGTGTTATTTTATCCGGGTTCTACATTCTCCTATGTGTCTTCATATTTTTCCCCTTATTTGAGTATGCCACGTGATTCTTTGAGTATTGATGTACATGTGTCTACACCAGTGGGTGATTCTATAGTGGTAGATCGAGTCTACCGTGCTTGCGTAGTAGTTATTGGTGGTCTGGAGACTCATGTTGATATTTTGCTTCTGGATATGGTTGACTTTGACATTATATTGGAGATGGATTGGCTATCCCCCTATCATGCTATTCTGGATTGTCATGCCAAGACAATGACCTTAACCTTGCCAGGAGTACCTCGTTTAGAGTGGAGAGGAACTCCTAGTCACTCTTCTGGTAGAGTTATTTCTTATATGAAGGCTCGGCGCATGGTCGAGAAGGGTTGTTTGGCCTATTTGGCCTATATTCGTGATTCTAGTGCTGAGGTTCCTTCTGTAGAGTCCGTGCCCGTGGTTCATGAATTTCCAGAGGTATTCCCTGCTGACCTGCCGCGTATGCCACCCGACAGGGATATTGATTTTTGTATTGAGTTAGTTGAGGGCACTCAGCCCATTTCTACTCCGCTTTATCGTATGGCTCCGTCAGAGTTGAAGGAATTGAAGGAGCAGTTGCAGGATTTGTTGGATAAAGGCTTCATTAGGCCTAGTGTTTCTCCTTGGGGTGCCCCGGTGTTGTTCGTTAAGAAGAAAGATGGCTCAATGAGGATGTGTATCGACTACCGGCAGTTGAATAAGGTTACTATCAAGAACAAGTATCCTTTGTCGAGGATTGATGACTTATGTCACACCTCCTTTTTACTACCCCCGGAAGGGTAATAAGGGAGTTTTTCCAATTAAAGTGACGTAATAGAATTGGGATTATTTATTGATTCAGAGTCGCCACTTGGGATAATTATGGTGTCCCAAGTCACCGGTTTATTTTTAATCCCAAATCGAGGAAGTTTTGACTCTGTGTTAAAGTCTGCGAAACCAGAAGACCGGGTAAGGAATTCTGTTAACCCGGGAGAAGGTGTTAGGCACTCCCGAGTTCCGTGGTTCTAGCACGGTCGCTTAGTGATTCATACTTGGCCTAAATTGTTTAATTACTGATTTTAATACCTATGTGCATTTTACATTTTACCGCTTTTTAAATTACTTGATTATTCACATTTAAAGAATTATCTTAATATGGGCTAGATCCGAATTGGGCCAAATTTACCTTTAAAATGACCCTTTAACTCTACTAAACTAAGAATATTAATTCCTAAAATAATAAATGTAAAAATTGTGAAATAACTATAAACTATTTTGTATTTTTCAATTTTAGTGATAAAAAAAAGTAAAAGAGTCAAAATAAGTTAAAATAACGATATTAGACCTAAACTAAATATTAAACGCTAAAATATACAAAATATCTGGGAGGGTCAAAAATCACGCGTCTACAGTTGCCCCTCTTTGACTGGAAACATGAAGAGTTTTCAGATAAAGAACGACGAGACAAATTATTTTTGACCCGACACTTATTTAGAGAGACCTAAAACTAACAGAAAAGAGAATGTGACCGAGCCCAGGTATCTGAGCTGCCTACATATCCTTGGCTATAAAGGAATCAGGCCACGTGTAGTTCAAAGGTAGGAAGAGTGATGGAGGAGGATACCGAGATGGAGTGTCGAGTGACTGCTGTTCCGTCGAGGTTCCGGTCCGCGGACCTGTTATTACATCAAAATCAAAAATGAAAAAGACTAACTAAACCTGTCAACTATGGGTTACAAGATTCGTATCTATAAGTCTTCTGAAGCTTGATCTTGAGTCTTGAATGGTCTTCATGCAGACTTTAAATTTGAACCTTGGCGCTTGCTAGTTGCAGGTGCTGATTTATTCTTCCACGACTTCGACGAAGCACGACGGGACATGCAAATCTTGTGACTCAATCATGTCTTGAGCAATCCATATCTTGTCTCTGCTTTTGCTCTTGGATACTTCTTTTTTGTTTTTCTTATTTTATTCTAGATTGAGACTACTTCTGTTGATCATCTCGTATTGTCGACTCGCATTCTTGGGCGAGCTTCTGTTGTTGCTTATGCGGATTGAATTCTGAAATGGGTTCCCTTGTTTTCCAGATGGGTGCCTGATTGCTGAGACTTGGACTGCATTCCCTTGTTCTCCAGGTGGGCACCTGATTGCCAAAAACTTGAACTATATTCCCTTGTTCTCCAGGTGGGTGCCTGATTTCCACAACTCGAATTGTATTCCCTTGTTCTCCAGGTGGGCGCCTGATTGCCACAACTTGGATTGTATCCCCTTGTTCTCCAGGTGGGCGCCTGATTGCCAAAAACTGAAACTGTATTCCCTTGTTCTCCAGGTGGGAGCCTGATTTCCAAAACTTGAAACTGTATTCCTTTGTTTTCCAGGTGGGCGCCTGATTGCCAAAACTCGAAACTTTATTCCCTTGTTTTCCAGGTGGGCGCATGATTGCCAAAACTCGAAACTTTATTCCCTTGTTTTCCAGGTGGGCGCCTGATTTCCACAACTTGAGTTGCATTCCCTTGTTCTCCAAGTGGGCGCCTGATTGCCAAAAACTTGAACTGTATTCCCTTGTTCTCCAGGTGGGCGCCTGATTGCCAAAACTTTGAACTGTATTCCCTTGCTCTCCAGGTGGGCGCCTGATTGCCAAAACTTGAACTGTATTCCCTTGTTCTCCAGGTGGGCGCCTGATTGCCAGAACTTGAAAATGTATTCCCTTGTTCTCCAGGTGGGCGCCTGATTGCCAAAAACTTGAACTGTATTCCCTTGTTCTCCAGGTGGGCGCCTGATTGCCAAAACTTGAATTGTATTCCCTTGTTCTCCAGGTGGGCGTCTGATTACCAAAACTTGAATTGTATTCCCTTGTTATCCAGGTGGGCGCCTGATTTCCAAAAACTTGAACCGTATTCCCTTGTTCTCCAGGTGGGCGCCTGATTGCCAAAACTTGAACTGCATTCCCTTATTTTCCAGGTAGGCGCCTGATTGCCAAAATCTCGAACTGTATTCCCTTGTTTTCCAGGTGGGCGCCTGATTGCCAAAACTTGAACTGCATTCCCTTATTTTCCAGGTAGGCGCCTGATTGCCAAAATCTCGAACTGTATTCCCTTGTTTTCCAGGTGGGCGCCTGATTTCCACAACTTGAAACTGTATTCCCTTGTTCTCCAGGTGGGTGCCTGATTACAACAAACAGACAAACAAAGAAACTTTCTGCCCCAGTTTGGTATCTGGGCACATCTGTGAATGTTAATCGAATCATGTTACCCAAAATATCTAAGAATTTAAACTAAATCCCATTATCTAGGAGGGTCCTGAAAATTTCAAATTGAATCTCATCTTAAGAATGAAAACTTTAAAGCCAATTATATTTCCTCAAAGTAGAGCTTATGCTAGATCTTGTTACACATGGATGTTTTGAATTTTAACTAAGTCCCATTGTACAGGAGGGTCCTGAGAACTTCAAATTAAATCTCATTATCCAGGCAGGTCCTGAGAACTTGAAAACTAAATCCCATTATCCGGGAGGGTCCTGAGACCTTGAAAACTAAATCCCATTATCCAGGAGGGTCCTGAGAACTTAAAATGTACTTACCTGAACCAGAGTCTCTTCCTGGAGGATCTCTGTAGAAAGAACAAAATTCCTTGCCCCTGAATCATGCTTTCCTCATGGAGGGTCCCTGCCAATCGAACAAATTTTCTTGCCCCTGTTTCGATCAAAGAAACCTTTATCAGTTTGAAAACTATGGTGGTTAGTTTGTGGCATTCTTGCTGAGGATGGCCTTCCCACTGCCGCACTTTGTTCTAACTGGCTGCTTTGAACTTGGCCAAGAATTTTTTTGACTTTCTGGCTGAATTTCAACAATATGACCTTGAAAGACCCGAATGACCTTTGCTCAAACCGTTTGTTTTACATTTCTGTCCTTCCCATTTGAACCTCTGCATCTTCCACAACATTCACAAACCACTCGTCCACTTGAACTTTCACTAACACCTTATTTCCATTTTTTTGCATTGTGCTATTTCTGGTATGCTTTGGCCGCACTTTGCTTCGTGCAATTTCGGAAGCTAGTAGTAAGCTTTGGAATCCTTCTTTTACTTTCTTAAACACAACTGATATTGGTAAAGCCTTAAAGAAAATAATCCCAAAAGAAATGAAATGCAATGACTTGGAGAATTAGGAATAAAGAAGAAAATTCGAAACAGGATGACTATTTGTGGGAGAAAAAGGAAAAGAGACTTATCTGGGTGAGGCAACTGGCACCAATGATCATGACATGCATTTCGGATTAATCAGCCCAGCCTGTTCAACCAATCAACTTTCAGTTGTCATATCTCATGCCCGGGACCTCCATAACCCAATCTCTTCGCCAAGTCGCTGACCTTGTTTGGTTTGCGGTGCCCTGAAGGGTTTTCACCAACAGACCTCTCTCATTTGTTCATCTCTTAACTCACTGTCGCCCTACGGTGCCCGTGAAGGTTTTCACCAATAAGACTCTCTCATTTTTTATTTCTCACTGCTTACCAACGCCTTACGGTGCCCGTGAAGGTTTTCACCAATAAGACTCTCTCATTTATAATTTCTCTCAGCTTACCATCGCCTTACGGTGCCCGTGAAGGTTTTCACCAATAAGACTCTCTCATTTTTAATTTCTCTCAGCTTACCATCGCCTTACGGTGCCCGTGAGGGTTTTCACCAATAAGACTCTCTCATTTATTTGTTTTCCTTTGTACGGCACGGAGTGTTGCCCCTGGTGTGAATCATATCTCTGCCTCGCTTGACTTGGCACTCTCAAACATTGGTCGGAAGGTCTTTCTTTGGACCGTAATGCAGGCTTTTGGATGGGGTTAGAAAGAAAGGATAAAGGCTCAAAACAAATTGAGTGGGTTAGCAATTACAACTTTTGGAATCAGCTCTTTTATATAGCCACAACTTCTGCCCCAGTTTCTTTGTCTGGGGCTTTTGAATTTTTCTTTGGATGGGACCGAACAGTGAGGCTGCCTACGTATCCTTAAAAGGAATCAGGTCGAACGTAGTTCGTGTGGGATTGCTTTGTTGTTGTTACTTTTCTTCTTCTTTTTTCTTTTTTTTTTCTTCTTTCTCTTTTTTTTTCCACTTTTTCATTCTTTTTTTTTTCTCTCTCTCTTTTTTTCTTTTCTTCTTTTCCTTCTTTATTTAACTTTTGTGTCCGTGTTTTTGAACTTTGCTACTGATTCCAAAAGAGGGGCATGAAAGGAAATAAATAAGGCTCAAAGGGGTAACAAAGGGTAAAGTGTTTAAATAGCAGGATAAAATGCCTTCGTCATTCCAATCTTCAAAACATGCCAAGTACAAACAAACACAATTTAAACCAAAGAAATCACACATAATATCTTTTGACTGCATCAGAATTGATAGCCATATCTACACATTTGCCTTCTATATCTGTTAAATACAAAGTACCATTGGACAACACTCTCGTTACGATGAACGACCCTTGCCAATTTGGGGCGAACTTGCCTTTTGCTTCAGCCTGATGTGGAAGAATGCATTTCAACACTGACTGATCTACCAAAAACTGTTTGAGAGACACTCCCTTGTTGTATGCTCTCATCAACCTCTTGATTTCCCAGACTAATCGCCTCAGTTTCACTCAATTCAAGCTCCAGGTTATCTTAGAATGCGTGAACCTTTACTTGTTTCCTCAAATGCATCCTTTATCACATTTAAAATCGTGTTTAATTATTCCATGATTAGATTGGCTTTCAAGATCTGGCTAAAAACTCCGCACGCATGTCATGTCATTAGAACTGGCTTGGAGAGAACTATATACAAGAAAAGAACTAAACAGAGATTGCAAATAACAAAAACAAAATTTCATTTGACCAAAGGATGGCAGGGTTTGAACAATACCGAAACAAACCTAGATGACAAACTCAGAGACACAAAACTAACTAACAAGACTCCTAAAGATAAGCAAAAGAGGACCGAAGGATTTGAATCACCAAAACAAACAAGTTAAAATCTGGATTACAACCCCGAAATAACCAGATAGCAGAAAAGATGTCAAAATGAACTGCCAAGACGCCTTCCCGACTAGGAAATGTGGTGCTTTCTAATTACTAAGCTCGAGATCTTATCCACTGAGTTGCACATCAAAATTACTGGGACCCTCATCCACTTCAATCACATTGTCCTAACCAAGTGGCTCATTGACTCATTTGAGGTGGTTTTGGGGGGTGGAGTGTGAAAAGGTTGTGGGGAGATATCAGCAGCAGTAGGAATCTGGATTTGTGACAATGGCGAAATGGTGACAAAAATTTCAGAGTAGTTAGCGGGGTACAATGACGGAGGACACCCACTAATCCAGGCTTGGTATATTTCGGCCATATGTCCCTTCAACTTTAGGACCTCTTCTTTCAACTCAGATTCTGATTCAACAATCCCCTTGGGCGGGTCAACAACACATGTGTCCAAGTCTTTGCCAGTCATGGCTACCTCGCTATTTGACCTTGTATTGTACGGATGACTCGCCACAAACTAACCACCCTCTGTTACGATAACAATTAAAATACCACAGAGGAGCAAAAACAAAGCCAACATGTTAGCGTTAGGATATTTATCAGATAAAACATCATGTTGTGTGTAATGCACCTAACATCAATTAATGGTTCATGAATGGCTTCGAGGGTCACAAGGTCATTTGGCATCATCCCAATTTTTTTCATTTCAGCCTCCTCTTTTCTTTCATTTCTAGAACTTCTTGACTTGCTCATTTTCTTTCCTCTATTTTCTTTCTAATTATCATTAATTTCTTTCTCTCGCCTCACGTCCCACAAATTCATTTCCCTTTTTTTATATTATTTTTTAATGAATTGATTTGATCGAACCCTATGTAGGTTGCCTACGTATCATGTTCCGCATGAATCAGACCAAGCGTAGTTCTCGAAAAGTAATGAACAAATAAACTAAGAAGAAGAAAAAAATCTTTTTGGATTTTGCATTTGTAACTCGTTTTTTTTGGTTTTTTAAATATAAAACATGCAATATTATAACAAAAGACTCGACAATCTTAAATAGACTGACAAACTCGATACTACTGTACAAGACTAAAAATTAAAAGACAATATAAAATAGACTCAAAAATAAAAACTTTCTTCAAACAGCTCTTGTATGCATGATTTTGACTAAAATGGTCATGGGTATCTGTCATGCTCAAACTCGAACAAATAGATCCATACCTAAATGGGAAGAATAAGATCAAATAGAGTTAGTGATTCAAGACACGTGTGAGACCACAATACTTCCAATTGAGCCATGCAAACATGATTGGGTTATTTTTTTTATAAAAGTGGCTAGTCATGCAAATTCAACATGGATAGACCTTAGAATTTAGAGGACATCTTGTTGTACACTTCGCGCTCTAATACATATGTTATTAAGACACTTTGAAAAAAAACGAGCTCTATTTTGCAAAAACGGCCTACCTGGCCAAATGTGGCTAAACTTGCAAGATTTGGCTAAGACCCCGCGAAGCCAAGAACCTAAGACTTACTAAGAATACCGGACCCTATGTGGTCTGCCTACGTATCGCGCCCCGAAAGACGAGAATCAGGTTTGCGTAGTTCGGGCAGATTGGATACGAGAGAGAATTTAAAAGAAAAAAAATGACTTGTAAAAAAATTACATTTTATCTCTTTTTTTTTGAAAAATGATGAAAACATGTAAAATCTTTTTGGATTTTCTTCTTCTCTTTTTTTTTATATATATTTTTCTTAACAAAATGAAAGGAACGTGCAAAATCTTTTTTTTTTTATTATTTCATTTTCATTTTTGTTTTTGGGTCTTTTTCTTGAAAGAAAATAAATAAATAAATAAATTTGCGAAAGAAATATATAATTAGCCCTACTTGCTTCATTTTCACACTTAACCCTCCTTTCTTTCTCATTTTCCCTCAACCAACATTGGTCCGCCAAATGACGCCTTTTACCCTCGAAGAATACAACATGTAGCACATAAAATGCATCAAAATGGTCTTTTATTTTTGGGTACACCTGTCCTAGACGGACCCAACCCCTGTGTTGAGTCCTCTAAGTCAAATGCAGGTGATGCAAATAATCGTTCCTATTAAGGATCCGACATGGGGTTTTGTTATTCTAGGTTTAAACCTGGTGTTGTGTTCTAGACCTGGGTACCCGAGCGGATAGCTGGAGCCGAGGTGGGGGCAACGTACCGGGAGCACGAAAGTCTACCTGGCCTTGTTGCTGGTCCATCCTCGTTCTTATTTGGTACGACCTCTAACAGAAAAGCGGGCCACGCGAACGTGTGCACCATTTTTTTAGAAGACTCAGAGGGGTGGCGTAAGGAAGCAATTTAAATACATATCAAATAATATTAAAGCGGTAAATGAATGACAATTACCACATTAGGCCCATAAAATACAGTAATATCACAATCAATGAAGCCAAGTAAAAACACATAAAAAAGCTCGAATTCTTGAACCCTGAACCAGAGATTCTGGGTTCTAACCCAGCGGAGTCGCCAGAGCTGTCACACCTCCTTTTTACTACCCCCGGAAGGGTAATAAGGAAGTTTTTCCAATTAAAGTGACGTAATCAAATTGGGATTATTTATTGATTCAGAGTCGCCACTTGGGATAATTATGGTGTCCCAAGTCACCGGTTTATTTTTAATCCCAAATCGAGGAAGTTTTGACTCTGTGTTAAAGTTTGCGAAACCAGAAGACCGGGTAAGGAATTCTGTTAACCCGGGAGAAGGTGTTAGGCACTCCCGAGTTCCGTGGTTCTAGCACGATCGCTTAGTGATTCATACTTGGCCAAAATTGTTTAATTACTGATTTTAATACCTATGTGCATTTTACATTTTACCGCTTTTTAAATTACTTGATTATTCACATTTAAAGGATTATCTTAATACGAGTTACGCGTACGTATACCCGTTTAAATTTGATGCGCCAAAATCATGTCACGCATACGTGTACAATTCATGACACTTAGTTTATTTAAGAATTTTTTTGGCTAAAGTCGCGCGAACGCGTACCTTGAATTTATTTTAAAATCGACGCTTAAATTATGTCACGTGAACGTATACATAACTACAACAATTTATTTATTAATACACACCTAAAGCATATTCATCAATTATTTGAAATTATTCTTCTTAACTAATTTTGAGATTATTGTACATGCCAAAAGCTATGGATAAAAAATATTGTGAAAAAGGAGTTGGCTCTCGATTCTTCTTTGGTTGGATTAAATTTGGCCCAAATTCTTTAGCAACTAGCCTACACATCATTTCTCTAACATATTTTAGTTAATTGTTTCCCCTTAATCTTTGAGTGTTGTGTTAACAAAGTTTTTTTTCCATAAAGGTATGAACTTTTTGGTTAACTAATGCCTTTCTTTTTATTCAATTCTAGTTTTTAACTGCCCCATGCAAGTAAAGGGCGTCCTTTTGTTTATTCATTTTTTATTGCACTCGTGCTACGCGGACGTGTACACAACTAATAATCTTCTATCACTATTAAGATTGTTTCGTCTAAGGTTGCGCAAACGCATACCTTGGTTTTAATTTTTGAAAGTCATAGTTATGTCAAGCCGATAATAAATTATTAATAACGTCTAAAGCAAGCTACGATATTCAAAACTTATTTTTCTAAGACCAATTCGAGATTGGTCTGTGCTGGAGAGTCAGCTCCGCAAGTTCACGAAATTTAACAAACAAATAACCTGCGTGGACTAAGATTGCAACAACGAAAATTCCACAGTTGAAGAAATAAACAACGAGCATAACAAAATAAACAAGAACCATTCAAACCAATTAATTTATCACTAAATTTCATCAAAACAGATCCTCCATCTTCCAACCAATCATGAAATCAAACAAAAGCCAACGAGCTATATTAACAAGACAAAACGAAGCACAAAAAAAATGAAATTCTAACAAATACCTAACAAATCAATATAAACCAACACAATACTATGGTGAAATTATCGGATTAAAACATGAGAAATAAGAACTGAACCTCAATGATTTTGTTTGTATTTGATTATCAACAAAGCTCCAAATGAATAAATCGGCAGTACATGTCCCACTGAAATGAAGACGAGATTTCTGACCGGAACTATGACTAACGACCTCAGCTTTGAACCGGATAACTCGAATGTGAACCCGAACAAAACTTGACGGGAGGTGGTAACCTCTGTCTAACCTCAATCAGCGAACCTAACGAGAACTCAACTTCAAGCTTATCCTAAACTCATATCTCTCAACCAAATCACGTTTTCATTACGTAACCTCGAACTGATTTGAGATCTAAGACTGGTGGCTAATGATTCACTGGATTCCAGCATTTTTTCGCAAAGAGACAAGGGGTACGGCTGCTTCTTTGAGCCAGAGAATGTAGAGCGTCCCTTTTCCTTTCTATGTTTGTATGTGTGTATGTCGAAGTTGCTGGGAGATAGGGCTGGTGGTGGCTGGTCTTTTCCCGGCCAGTGATGACCTGATCAAGACAAAGAGGCGGAGAAAGTTAGAGGAAGAGAGGTCGTGGTTGGACGACCAGACTCGACGGTCGAGTACAGCGGCTACTTTCTCAGGCGGAGGGTGTCTGGCGATGGAAATGGAGGCGGATGGGGATCCTCCTATGGGGATCTCTTTTTTTTGAGTGCTCTAGGTTCCCTTGAGTCTAGGGAAGAAGAGTTAAAGATTAGGTTATTTTTAGGGAAGTGGGGGTATGGGCCTAAGAATTATGGGCTAGATCCGAATTGGGCCAAATTTTGGCCAAATTACCTTTAAAATGACCCTTTAACTCTACTAAACTAAGAATATTAATTCCTAAAATAATAAATGTAAAAATTGTGAAATAACTATAAACTATTTTGTATTTTTCAATTTTAGTGATAAAATAAAGTAAAAGAGTCAAAACAAGTTAAAATAACGATATTAGACCTAAACTAAATATTAAACGCTAAAATGTATAAAATATCTGAGGGTCAAAAATCACGCGTCTACAACTTATTTGATCAGCTTCAGGGTTCTACGGTGTTCTCTAAGATAGACTTGAGATCTGGTTATCATCAATTGAGGATCAGGGCGTCTGATGTGCCTAAGACGACTTTTCGCACTCGTTATGGGCATTATGAGTTTTTGGTCATGTCGTTTGGGTTGACAAATGCCCCTGCTACTTTTATGGAATTGATAAACTGGGTGTTCGGGCCTTATTTGGACTCGTTCGTTATTGTTTTCATTGATGATATATTGATATACTCTCGCAGCCGAGAGGAGCATGAGCAGCACCTTATAGTCGTCCTCCAGACTCTGAGGGATAGTCAATTGTATGCCAAATTTTCTAAGTGTGAGTTCTGGTTGAGTTCGGTGGCATTTCTGGGCCACGTTGTATCGGCAGAGGGCATTCAGGTGGATCCGAAGAAAGTGTCAGCAGTTAGAGATTGGCCTAGGCCCATTTGATCCACAGATATTCGGAGTTTCTTGGGCTTAGCAGATTATTATCGCCGATTTATGGAGGGCTTTTCATCTATATCAACCCCTATGACCAAGTTGACGCAGAAGAGTGTTCAGTTTAGATGGTCGGAGGAGTGTGAAGCGAGCTTTCAGAAGCTNTCAATACTTGTTTAAGCAAAATGAGTTGAATATAAGGCAGAGGAGGTGGTTAGAGTTGCTGAAGGATTATGATATTACTATTCTCTATCATCCGGGAAAGGCCAATGTGGTCGCCGATGCTTTGAGCCGGAAGTCAGTCAGCATGGGTAGTTTGGCTTATCTATCAGCTGGAGAGCGACCTTTGGCTTTGGATGTTCAGGCGTTAGCCAATTGATTTGTTAGGTTGGAGGTTTTTGAGGGTGGCAGTGTTTTGGCCCATACCGTCGCTCGTTCTTCATTGTATGATCGTATTCGCGCCAGGCAGTATGATGATCGTCATTTTTGTGCTCTTAGAGATGCGGTTTGGCACGGACGTGCCAAGTAGGTCAAAGTTGATGTTGAGAGAGTTTTGAGATTGCAGGGTCGTATATGTGTTCCTGATGTTGATGGCATTCATGAGTTAATATTGCAGGAGGCCCATAATTCCCGGTATTCCATTCATCCGGGCTCCGCGAAGATGTACCAGGACTTGCTGCAGCATTACTGGTGGCGTAGAATGAAGAAGGATATTGTGGCTTATGTGGCTCGGTGCTTGAATTGTCAGCAGGTTAAGTATGAGCACCAGAGACCCGGTGGTTTGATGCAGCAGATTCAGCTTCCCGAGTGGAAGTGGGAGCGTATCACGATGGATTTTGTAGTTGGACTTCCACGGACCCAGAGGATGGTTGATGCAGTATGGGTTGTGGTGGATAGGCTGACCAAGTCAGCACATTTCATTCCGGTGGCAGTTTCATCTTCAGCGGAGAAGTTAGCTCAGATCTATATGAGAGAGATTGTCAGATTGCACGGTGTGCCCTTATCTATCATATCAGACCGAGGTACTCAGTTTACCTCCCATTTCTGGAGAGTATCTCAGCGAGAGTTGGGCACATAGATTGAGTTGAGCACAGCATTTCATCCTCAGACGGACGGACAGTCCGAGCGTACTATTCAGATTTTGGAGGATATGTTGCGGGCTTGCGTTATTGACTTTGGTGGTTCATGGGATCAGTTCTTGCCTTTAGCAGAGTTTGCCTACAACAACAGTTACTAGTCGAGCATTCAGTTGGTTCCGTATAAGGCGTTGTATGGTAGGCGATGTCGGTCTCCAGTCGGATGGTTTGAGCCTAGAGAGGCTAGGCTATTGGGTTCTGAGTTAGTCCAAGATGCCTTGGATAAGGTGAAGATTATTCAGGATAGGCTTCGTACAGCTCAGTCCAGGCAAAAGAGTTATGCAGATCGTAGAGTTCGAGATTTGGCTTTCATGGTAGGAGACCAGGTGTTCCTTCGAGTGTCGCCTATGAAGGGCGTGATGAGATTCGGAAAGAAGGGCAAGTTGAGCCCTAGGTATATTGGTCCATTTGAGATTTTGGACAAGGTAGGAGAGGTGGCCTACAGACTTGCCTTGCCACCGCATTTATCAGCAGGGCATCCAGTGTTTCACGTATCTATGCTACGGAGGTATATTGCAGATCCATCTCATGTTCAAGACTTCAGCGGTATCCAGTTGGACAAGGATCTGACTTATGAGGAGGAGCTGGTAGCTATATTAGATAGGCAGGTTCGCCAGTTGAGGTCGAAGAGTTATCCTTCGGTCCGTGTTCAGTGGAGAGGTCAGCCTGCCGAGGCAGCTACTTGGGAGTTTGAGTCTGATATGAGGAGTCGTTATCCCATCTTTTCTCAGACTCATGTACTTTTATATGTCTGTTCGAGGACGAACGTTTGTTTTAGAGGTGGAGATTGTGATGACCCAAAAGGTCATCCTAAGTAATCCTAGCTAAATCTGTGTTCCGAGGCCCCGAAAGCCTCCGTTAATCTCACCTCGATATGCGTGCGCAGTGCGGTCGTGTAGCCGGGAAGTCTTTATGTTGAAATTTGATGAAAAATAGAATTTATGATAATTAAATGAATAAAATTGACTTTGGTCAACATTTTTGGTAAACGGACCCGGACCCGTGATGTGATGGTCCCGGAGGGTCCGTAGGAAAATATAGGACTTGGGCGTATGCCCGGAATCGAATTCCGAGGTCCCAAGCCCGAGAAATGAATTTTTTTAAAGAAAATTATTTTCTGAAAATAATAAAGGATTTTGAAAAGAAATAATTATGTGAAAACCGTGTTACCGGGCCCGTATTGTGGTTCCGGAGCCCGGAACAGGTTTATTATATGTTATTTGTCTTATCTGTGAAATTGGGTGTAAGACGGACTTGGTTTGACGTGTTTCGGAACAAAAATGGGAAATTTAGAAGTTTATGAAGTTTGGGAAAATTCTATAAATTTTGGAGTTTAATTCATTGTTTTTATGTTAATTTGGTGATTTAAAAGCTTGAATAAGTCCGTAGGATGTTTTGGGAGTTGTGTGTGTTCTTGGTTTTGAGACCCGACGGCTCGGGTGAGTTTCAGGTAGCTATCGGAGAGTGCAAAGTGGAAAAATTTGGTGTTTTGATGATTTGCTGGTGTTTGGTGTAATACCCTTCGAGAACGCGAAGGGTAATTATTGTGGCCTGGGATTTTACTCTACGCGAACACGTAGAGGGAGACGCGAACGCGGAGCACTGGACAGTGCTTCTACGCGAACACTTCCCCAGGGGTGCGAACGCGTAGTGTTAGGCTGGGGTCAGGGGGGGTGCTGGGTAGTATGTTCTTCGCGAACGCGGCCCTACGCTCGCGAACGCGTAGGCCAGTGGAGTCAAACGTACGCGAACGCGACCAAGGACTCGCGAACGCGTAGGTTAGGTTAGTCAACCCTTCGCGAACGCGGCCAGGGGCCCGCGAACGCGAAGGGTATTTTACAGAATACCATGCGGGATTTTCATAATTTTCACTCCCTTCTTCTTCTCCAAGCCCCATTGAAGACCTCCAAGCCATTTTCTCCTCCATAACCATTGGGGTAAGTGTTCCTAACACCAACTCCTTCCATTTTCTTTCCCTAATCACTAGAACCTAGGCCTAAATTCATGAAAACAAGGTGGAAATTAGGGGTTTTTGGGTAGAGTTAGGTTTATGGAATTTTTGGGAATTCAACCTCAATTTGGGGTCGAATCTTAAAAAAATTTATATATTCTAACTCGTGGGGTTATGGGTGATCGGGTTTTGGGTCCGAGCCTCGTGTTTGGACCATGTGGGCCCGGAGTCAAAGTTTGGAATTTTAGGAAGAATGCTAAGAAATTAGTAATTAGGCTATGTGTTTGATTTATTGAGCCATTATTGATATACTTGGGTTGATTATGTCTAGATAATACCGTTCCGGAGTCGAATTCTAAAGGAAAGGCGGTGTTAGAGGGTTGATTGCTCTATTTTGGACCCGAGGTAAGTGTTTGGCCTAACCTTAGCTTGGGGGATTAGGTATAGAGTCTTATTTTCTATGTGTAATTCATGTCCAACGTATAAGCGGGGTGACGAGTGCCTATATGTTGCGGTCAAGCATGCCCGTGAGTCAATTGTGATGAATCATACCGTGTTCTTAATATTCTCTGTACTATGAGTAATTGGTGATTTAGAAGTGATACCTTGATGTTGTTTCATGACATGGGGAGTTATTGTGTTATTTGTTTCAGTTGAGGCTTTTACTGTTGAAATTGTATTTCTGATGCGAGGTTGGTTATAGCTGAGTCCCTTGTCAGGACGATAGAATTTTATTGAGTATTTCCATACACTTGAGACTTCTTATTGTTGATTTTCACATTATATTGTTGCTTTTATATTAAATATCGCACGAGGGGACATGTTGTGCTGATTGTTTAGTATTTATCACACAAGGGGACATGCCTTGTTGTTCGTTTATTATTTATTGCACGAGGGGACATGCAGTGCTGATCGTTTGTTATTTATCACACGAGGGGACATGCCGTGTTGATCGTTGATTATTTATTGCACGAGGGGACATTCTGTGCCGAGTGTTACTATTTATGCACGAGGGGACATTCCGTGCCGAGTGACGGTGATATTATGCACGAGGGGACATGCCGTGCCTTTTGTTGTTCATTATCTGTCCTGAGACGTTAAATTCCTGCTTTTACTTTTTACACTTCAGTTATTACCCTGTTCTACTGTGCTAGCATTTTGTTGCC
>ML269594.1:28191-56004 GCA_005239495.1 Nicotiana undulata
GGAACTTACTCAACACATGGGGTCGGTTGTACTGATGCTACACCTGCACTTATTTATGTTGTGCAGACTACGCAGCCGGACCTGGTGGTCACTGACGGTCGGAGCATTCCATCAGTTCATACAGGAGACATCGAGGTAGACCCGCAGACGTTCGTGGGCCTTGGCGTCACCTTCTACCCTTCACTTTCAACTCTGTCTTACCTTATAGTTCAAAGACAGTCATATGTACTTATTTTTAGACCTTTATTTTAGTAATCTCTTAGACAGTTCGTGAGTATGTGACACCAGTTCTGGGATTTGTATATGGGTTTTTATTTCGAAATTGATATATTGTTTTTGGTAATTTGTTAACCTTCATATTGTTGACCATCGATGCCTTAGTGATCTTGTTCGTTTTAGTTGTTAATGAGTTTTATTTAGTTCAAACGTTGGCTTGTCTAGCGGGTTCAACGTTAGACGCAGTCATGGCCCGAAGGTGGGATTTCGGGTCGTGACATACTCACTGGGTACATACTTATTTATGTACTCATGTTACGCTTCTGTACTTAATTGTACAAGTTCTGAGGCTAGTGCATATGGTCATCAAACTGGAGCTCGATTCTGAGTATAGACTTGACATGACTTCACGGTGAGCTGCTTCTCCTGACGATCCTCGGCAGCACCATGGAGTTTCTTTTGTTTATTTCCCGTCTATTTCTTCCAGACAGTGGAATTTTACATTATATCTTTTGTATATTCTGTTACTATGCCTGTAGGACTTGTGACACTAGTTCCTGGCACACACGTGGTAGATATTATGGTTTACGGGTCTGTATATATATTGGCTCACGCCTCCTTATGACTGCTTTTGGTTAAAACTGGTTAATTATCCTTTTCGATTAATGTTTTGAGCTTCAAAAACTAGGCACATGTTGGAATGTTTAATCAAATAAGGGAAATCCTTAGTAAATTGAGTGTTGGCTTGCCTGACCCCAGTGTTGGGCGCCATCACGACCTGAGTTAGGATTTTGGGTCGTGACAGGAATCGGATTCCGAGGTCCCTAGCTTGAGTTATGAATTTTTATTAAGAAAAATCTATTGTTTTTAAGGATATATTGGTTTTTGGCATTGTTGGTACCAGGTCCATATTTTGGTTCCGGAGCCCGGTACAGGTCTAATACCTTAACTATGAATTTTGGTAAGAAATGGAGTCAATTTGTTGTGATTAGGACTTCCTCTTGTGAAAATACGAATTTCAAAGTGATCTTGAAAACATTATGTGATTTGGGGTTATATTCGTAGTTCTAGGTGTTATTTTGGTGATTTGATCGCGCGAGAAAGTTTCTATGATATTTTTAGACTTATGTGCACTTTTGGTTTAGATCCCCGAGGGCTCGGGTGAGATTCGGATAGGCTACAGAGTGAAAATTGGGACTTAGAACATTGTTGGTGCATATGATCTAGTGCAGGCCTCTGATCTCGCATTTGCGAGACCAGGCATGGCAATTGTGAACCTTGCAGGTTCCGCATATGCGAGCTTCTAATCGCAAATGCGAAAAGAAGCTGGGCCAACGATTTTTGCATTTGCGAGTTTACCTTCTCATTTGCGAAGGGAGTCTAGGAGGGGCATGGATCGCAAATGCGATCATTTAGTCGCATTTGCGGGGATTCAAAGGTCGCATTTGCAACATTATTCTCGCATTTGCGAAAGCAACAAAAGTGTGAAGGGTTTCGCAATTGCGATGGGTCCTTTGCATTTGCGAGGTTCAAAAATCGCAAATGCGACATCAGCATCTGATGAAAAGAGACTTAGACGGGATTTTTCTCCCATTCTTCAAAATTTCAAACCCAAGAACCGTAGAGGCAATTTCTCAAAGACCAATTCTTCCCCAAAACTTTGGTAAGTGATCCTAACCCACTTTCTTTCAACCTCCCATCATATTTCATGAATTTCTAACCTAAAATCTAAGATTTTCATGGTAGAAATTGGGGGTTCGGGTAAAATTAGGGATTTTTGGGGAATTGGGATTTAGACATCAAATTGAGGTCAGATTTCGATACTAATTGCATATTCGAGCTCGGTGGTGAATGGGTGAATGGGTTTTGGTCCGAACCTCGAATTTTGACCAAGCAGGCCCGGGGTCGATTTTAAATTTTTGGGGGAAAGTTTGGGAAACCTAAATTTATGCATTGTAATTGATTTATTTAGCAATATTTGATGTTATTAAATTAATTATGGCTAGATACGAGTGGTTTGGAGTTGGAATATAGAGGAAAAGCGGTAATTGAGCAGTGAGTGGCTTGTGGATCGAGGTAAGTGTTGTGTCTAACTTTTTACTTGAGGGATTAGGACTCTTTGCCGTAATTATTATGTGAAAATCATGTGAGCGGTGTATATGAGAGGTGACGAGTACTATGCACCACCAGTTTATCTGGTTTGCCTGTTTCTTTCCCGTTCTCCCTATATTGTTTTTTTTCCTGCTTTAATTGTTACATGCCTACTTTAATTCCATGCCTAACTGCTACTTATTAGATATTGTTTCTCCTTGTTGAAGATAATTGTTAATTTGCAGTTTCCTTATCCCCTATTATATGCTTAAATTGTTCTTGTTTGTTTTGTACTGATATTCTGGATTGGTCTCGCTGAGTAGTATTACCTGAGTAGAGTTTTATTGAGTTTAAGATTTCCACTTGCCTTGTTCTGAAGTTTAAGTATTGAGAACAGTTTTGTGTTAATTTGTGGAACTTCTATATTTCCTATGTAATTGATATAAATATGGTGGGATCAGGTTGCACGCTGCAACAAGTGAAATAAGGATGAAATATTGAGGAGGAATAAGATGAACTGATATTATACGGTGGGATCAGGTTGCACGCCGCAACAGGTGTAATAAGGGTGGAATGTGGTGATATAAGGGTAAATCGTGATTGTGTTTATTATGGTAAGGTGGGATCGGGTTGGGCACCGCAAAATTTTATCTATATTTTGTTATTTATGATATTAAGAAGAAATAAGGATGGATTGTTATATGTACGGTGGGATCGGGTTGCGCGCCACAATAGTTTATGTGTTTATATTCTTTCTTCGACTGTGTAAGTTTTCTGGTAATTTTGCATTTCATTAAAGGATTGGTTATAACTGAATACTGATGAGGCACATTAGGGTTTGTATTTATTCCTAGCAAGTTACTGCCTTTATTGTAACGACTCGGCTGGTCGTTCCGAGAGTTTAGCCTCGTTTACCTTGTTTCAGCTTTGTCATGTGTCATTTGACCTAATTATGTTATGTTGTTTCGGTTGGTGCGGGTTCGGATTGGTCGTGGTGATAATTGAGACACTTAGTCTCTTAAATGAGCTTAATAGTTGGAAAAGTCAACAAAGAGTTGACCTATAGGTAAACGACCCCGGTATATGAATTTTATGGCTCGGATAGCTTCGTTAGGTGATTTCGGACTTAGGAGTGTGTTCGGAATGTGATTTTGATGTCCGGTGTAGAATTAGGCTTGAATTGGCGAAAGTTAGTTTTTGGCGATTTCCAGTCGGCAGTGGAAAATAGGCTATCGGGGTCGAAATGGAATTGCGAAAGTTGGAGCAGGTTCGTAATGTCATTTTGGATATGTGTGCAAAGTTTTAGGTCAATCAGGTTTGTTTTGGATAGTTTCGGCATCCTTGGTGAAATTTAGAAATTTCAAAGTTCATATGCTTGAATTTGATGTGATTTTGGTGTTTTTGCGTTGTTTTTGGTGTTACGAAGGCTAGACTAAGTTTGAATGAGGTTATGGGATGTGTTGGTATGTTTGGTTGAGGTCCCGGGGGCCTCGGGTGTGTTTCGGGAGGTGAACGGAGCAAGTTTGGGTGTAAGAAAGTTGCAGTTTTGCTGGTGTTGTTCAGTTCTGGTTTTCTTCTATGCGATCGCGAGAAATTGTATGCAATCACATAGGCTCGTTTGTGAGGAAGCAGGAGTTGTTCTATGCGATCGCCAGCGTGGGGTCGTGATCGCGTGGGTGAGGGAAGGGAAAACAGTGCGGTCGCGTGGGTCCTTGTGCGCACGCGTAGGGTTGGCGCGTGTGGTAGGGGGGCTGTTTGGTTACTCTATGAGAACGCGCTGGGGTTGACGCGATCGCATAGAGGGAGTATAGTCTGAGCTTCGCGAATGCGTCCCTAGTGATGCGAACGCACTGAGTAAGTTATTATAGTTGGGCAGTGTATTTAAATATCTCCATCCGCGACCCTTCACCACTTTTTCACCATTTTTGAACGGGATTGAAGCTTTTGAGAGAGATTTTTGAGGAAATCAAAGGGGAATCACTTGGAGGTAATATTCTTGAATTCATAACTCGATATTATATTGATTTCTAAGCAATTTCACCTGAAATTAAACCCAAATTGGGGGAGTTAGGGCATGGAAATTTGGAGACTTTAAATGGGAATTTGAGGGGTCATTTGCAGTCCGATTTTGGTGTTCTTGGTATGTATAGACTCGTGGTAGGATGAGTATTCTTGTGGTGTGAATTTTATCGAATTTTGAGACGTGGGCCCAGGGGTCGGGTTTGACCAATTTCGGGATTTTTGGGTAATTTTGATAATTTTGAATGGGTTTCGTTCCCTTGCATATTTTTATGTTATTAATCTTATTTTAATACACTCAGAGCATTTGGGAGCCGATTCGAGGGGCAAAAGCATCGCGGAGTAGTTTTCGGACCGTTTTGAGGTAAGTAACAATTGTAACTCTAGACCTGAGGGTATGAAACCGCAGTATTTTATATTGTTTTGGTAAATGAGGTGACGCACATGCTAGGTGACGAGCGTGTGGGCGTGCACCGGTAGGGATTGTGACTTGGTCCGTCCCGTAGTGACTATTAAGCCACGTATTCGTTTTGAAATCTTACGATATCCTGTATTTTAGAAACTTATACTTGTTTATGGGTTGTAAGCCACGTTTGGGGCCTTGTGCCGATCTGTTTAGACCCTCAGGGGTATATTTACACTATTCTCACATTATCGTGATAGAATAGTTGTGAACTCAGTCATGTTTACTACTTGTTGTTATTTTCACGGTTACCACATTGTTTTGAAACTCTGAGAGGTATTTTGGGCTGAGTCTCGTGAGTTGAGATGAGTTGCCCGAGTGGCTTGTGAGGATGACTGAGTGAGGTCGAGATCCGAGTATGTGAGGATAGTTATGGATCGGGCTGCACGGTGCAGCAGTATATATTATATGGATCGGGATGCACGCCGCAACAATATAGCACTTGGGCTGTAGGAGCCCCTCCGGAGTGTGTACACCCCCAGTGGGCGCAGTCGACTATTATATGGACCAGGAAGCACGCTGCAACGTATGTTATATGGATCGGGTTGCAAGTTGTAGCAATATATATATATATATATGTATTGGATTGGGCTGCACGTCGCAGCAGTTATGTGTATTCATGGTACTTGTTGAGTGGGAGTGCTGAGTGTGAGCTTGAACTGTGCTAGTGGAGTCACGAGTGACTGAGAGACCCTATTCATGAGTTATATTGTCCCCGAGAAGCTATAAATTGTGAGATTACTGTTTTTCACTCATTTTTCACTTAATCTCCTTAATAAACACGGATTTGATGTTTTATGTAAGTTTAAATGGGGGAAACTAGAGTGTCAAAGTATTTGAATAAATGTGGACTTTTGATTTACTCTATTTGTGTTCACTGGCACATGTTTATTATGATTTTAAATGCTCGTCACTGCACTCAAGTTTTTAGTTACTTTGGTTACTTACTGAGTTAGCGTACTCACGTTACTCCCTGCACCTCTGTGCAGATCCAGGTACCGGGCTAGTTCATTAGTTGTTTCTCTCACATGCTTCAGAGTTGATCCAGGATCGAGGTAGCTGCTCAGCGTCCACAGCTTACCTCCTTTCCTTCCCCAATTCATAAACTTTTAGTACTTTTGGATATGTATTAGTAGCAAAGTTACATTTCTGATATCTTGTATTTCCTGTATTAGATGCTCATGACAGTTGACTCCCGAGGTCTGGGGTGGTGTTAGAATTGGATCTGTTTGGTTATTATTTTGTTGAACATGTCTTAAAATGTGAATTTGTTACAAATTTGAGACTATATTTCTATCAAACAGAAAAATGTTGACTTCATTGTGTTAGAGGGATAGCCTAGTTTCACAATAGGCGTCATCACGACCCTTATTGATTTTGGGTCGTGACAGTTATGTTATTATGCCTTCTTTTTTGTCTTATTATTCACTTTATACAGCTTATATTGTGACTGTCCCGTCGTAGCCTCGTCACACTTTCATCGAGGTTAGGCTCGGCACTTACCAGTACATGTGGTCGGTTGTATTGATACTGCACTATGGACTTCCTATGCAGATTTTGGAGCAGGTGGTGGCTGATCAAGAGGTTGGCTACAGATTCTACAGCTAGGAGACCCAAGGTAGTCCTGCTGGCGTCCGCAGGCCCTGGCGTCCCCTTCCACACTTCTATACTTACTTTTTTACTTTACTTCACAAAAGGTTGTAATTACTTTCGGACAAATGTTTGTAAAAAATCTTAGTATGTCCGTGAATTGTGACTCCGGATTCTAGGTAAAAGTAGCATGTAAATGAAATTGATATCTATACAGCTTCACGTTTATTTCGCTTTAGTTTGATGTTTACTGATAATCACTAAAAATGGAAAGAATTGGCTAAATAACCTCTAACGTTGGCTTGCCTGGCAAGTGTGATGTTAGGCGCTGTCACGGTCCCGACGGTGGTTCGGGTCGTGACAAGTTGGTATCAGAGCACTAGATTGCCTAGGTCTCACAATTCACGTACAAGCTTGGTAGAGTATGAAGGATCGGTTCAGATACGTCTGCACTTATCTCCCAAAGGCTAGAAAGTTAGGAACAAATTTCACTTTTATTCAACTCTATCGTGCCATTTTGTTTTCTCAATACTGATTGAACTCTCCAACTCTTATTCTCTCACAGATGGCGAGAGCGCGTACCGCTTCTTCAGTTGAGCAGCAGCCAGATCCTCCAGCAGCAGCTTCTACGAGGGGCAGAGGTCGAGGGCGAAGACGTGCCAAAGGCCGAGTCAAGGGCAGGGCTCAGCCAAGAGGTCGAGCAGCAGCCCCAACCGTGGAGCCTCGGGTAGAGCTCGATGAGGAGGTTCCATCTCAGACTATTCATGTCGGACCAACTCAGGTCCCGGGGGGTTTTATTGTCATCCCAGTGCTTCAAGATGTCTTGGTCCGATTGGTGGGCCTTATGGAGAGTGTGGCTCATACTGGCGCATTCCCCATGGCACGAACCATCTCTCAGGATGGACAAGGAGCCCAGACTCCTACTACTCACACTCCGTAGCAGATGTCTCCCCAGTTTCAGACTCTAGCATCTCATCCAGTCGGAGTAGTTCAGTGGTTGTTACGGCACAACCCGGTGATAGGTTAACTATTTCTTTTGAGTCCTTATGGAGATTCAATAGGTTTACAAGGCTCTTTCCAGTTCATTTCAGTGGTGCTACTTCAGAGTATCCCCAGGAGTATCTCGACAGCAGTCACGAGGTTCTTTGGAACATGGGTATATTGGAGACCAATGGGATCGACTTTGCTGCTTTTCAGATGACTCGTTCTGCTAAGAAATGGTAGAGGGATTATTTATTGACTATACCAGCTGGGTCGCCTACTCTTACTTGGAACCGGTTCTCTCATCTCTTCTTAGAGAAGTTTCTGCCTATCACCTTGAGAGAGGAGCGCCGCCGTCAGTTTGAGCGTCTCCAGCAGGGCAACATGATTTTACTCAGTATGAGACCCGTTTATTGGATTTGTCCCGTCATGTTATTATTCTGCTTCCTACTGAGAGAGAGAGGGTGGGGAGGTTTATTGAGAGACTTGCTCAGCCTATAAAATTGCAGATGGCTAAGGAGACTGGGAGCGAGATTTCATTCCAGTATGCAGCCAATGTCGCCAGACAAGTCGAGATGGTTCTTGGACAGGGAGGTCAGGGGTTAGACAAGAGACCTCTTCATTCGGTGGATTTAGCGGCGCCTCATCTGGAGGCAAGGGTATTTTTGGTAGAGGTCATCCTCCCAGGCCATTCCATTCAGCGCTTCATGCATCCCACAATGCTTCAGGGAGTCGTGGTTCTTATGTGCCTCCTTCGGGACAGCCAGTCTATAGTGCACCACCAGCTCCTATCAGTGCACCTCCTATTCAGAGTTACTACCGTGATCACCTGGCCCGTCCGAGTCAGTCTCAGTTTCTACAACCGCAGTATCAGGATGGATGTTTCGAGTGTGGTGGTTATGGGCATATCAGGATGACATGTCCGAGATTATTGGGTGTTCTGCCACAACATCAAAGTTCTCGTGCCATGGTTCCGGCACCAGTTGCTGCATCGCCTGCTCACCCAGCCAGAAGCAAGGGTCGGGTAGCCATAGGTAGCAGTTAGACTGTCATAGGTGGAGGTCATGTCGTTAGAGGTGGAGGTCATGCCGTTATAGGTGGAGTCCCGCCAGTTAGAGGCCATCCCAGGGACATGGTTTAGAGTGGTCGGGCCCAGCCCCGATGTTATGCTTTTCCAGCCAGACCTGAAGCTGAGTCATCCGATATTGTTATTACAGGTACTGTTTCAGTTTGCAGTAGAGATGCTTCAGTTCTATTTGATCTGGGGTCTACTTACTCCTATGTGTCATCTTATTTTGCTTCATATTTTGTTGTGCCTCGTGATTCTTTGAGTGCCCTTGTATATGTGTCCACACCTGTGGGGGATGCTATTGTTGTAAATTGTGTATACCGATCGTGTGTGGTCACTATTGGGAGCCTTGAGACCAGTGTAGACCTTGTACTCCTCGATATGGTGGATTTTAATGTTATATTAGGTATGGATTGGTTGTCACCTTATCACGCTATTTTGGATTGTCACACCAAGACGGTGACCTTAGCCTTGCTGAGGTTGCCTCGATTAGAGTGGAGAGGGACTCCAAGCCATTCTACCAGGATGGTTATCTCTTATATGAAGGCTCGACGTATAGTCAAGAAGGGGTATTTAGCTTATTTGGCGTATGTTCGTGATTCTAGTGTGGAGGTTCCTTCTATGGATTTTGTGCCTATTGTTCGTGAGTTTCCAGAGGTATTTCCTACATGGCTGTCAGGGATTCCACCCTACAGGATATTGATTTTTGTATTGATTTGGCTCCGGGCACTCAGCCCATTTCCATTCCGCCATAGCGGATGGCCTTGCCGGAGTTGAAAGAATTAAAGGAAAAGTTGCAGGATCTGCTTGATAAAGGCTTCATTAGACCTAGTGTCTCGCCCTGGGGTGCACCGGTGTTGTTTGTAAAGAAGAAGGATGGGTCTCTGAGGATGTGTATAGATTATGGAAAGTTGAACAAAGTCAACATCAAGAACAAGTATCCATTGCCAAGGATTGATGATTTATTTGATCAGCTTCAGGGTGCCAAGGTGTTTTCAAAGATTGATTTGAGATCTGGATACTATCAGTTAAGGATTAGGGCATCAGATGTTCCTAAGACAGCTTTTCAGACGCGATATGGGCACTATGAGTTTCTAGTGATGTCATTTGGGTTGACCAATGCCCCAGCAACATTTATGGATTTGATGAACCGAGTGTTCAAGCCTTATTTGGACTCCTTTGTGATTGTGTTTATTGATGACATCTTGATATACTCCTACAGTCGGGAGGAGAATGAGCAACACCTTAGGATAGTGCTCCAGACTTTAAGGGACAACCAGTTGTATGCTATATTTTCGAATTGTGAGTTTTGGTTGGATTTAGTCGCTTTCTTGTGCCACGTTGTATCAGCAGAGGTCATTCATGTAGATCCTAAGAAGATTGAGGCAGTTCAAAACTGTCCTAGACCCATTTCATCCACAGAGATCAGGAGCTTCTTGGGTTTGGCAGGTTACTAACATCGATTTGTTGATGGATTTTCATCTATAACAACCCCGTTGACCAGTTTGACCCAGAAAGGCACCCTGTTCAGATGGTCATACGAGTGTGAGGCGAGCTTCCAGAAGCTCAAGACAACTTTGACTACAGCACCGGTGTTGGTATTACCATCAGGTTCAGGATCTTACACAGTATATTGTGATGCCTCCCATGTTGGGCGCGGAGCAGTATTTATGCAGAAGGGAAGGGTTATTGCATATGCATCTCGGCGGTTGAACGTTCATGAGAAGAATTACCATGTCCATCATCTAGAGTTGGCAGCCATTGTTCATACGCTGAAGATTTGGAGGCACTATCTTTATTATGTGTCGTGTGAGATTTTCACGAATCATCGCAGCCTTGAGTATTTGTTCAAGCAAAAGGATATTAATTTGAGGCAGAGGATGTGGTTGGATCTATTGCAAGACTATGATATCACCATCTTGTACCATCCCGGGAAGGCTAATATGGTGGCCGAAGCATTGACTAGGAAGGCGGTGAGTATGGGTATCCTTGCATTCATTCAAGTCGGTGAGAGGCCGCTAGCATCAGATGTTCAGACTTTGGCCAACTAGTTTGTGAGGTTGGATATTTCAGAGCGCAGTTGTGTTCTAGCTTGCACAGTCGCTTGGTCTTCCTTGTTTGAGCGTATCAGATATCGACAGTATGATGACCCTCATTTGTTGGTTCTTAGGGACACAGTACAGCATGGTGGTTCCAAGTTGGTTATTGTTGGAGATGACAGAGTTTTTAGGATGCAGGGTTGCGTGTGTGTGCCTAATGTTTATGGGCTTCGTGATTTGATTCTTGAGGAGGCCCACACTTCTCGGTATTCTATTCACCCGAGAGCTGCCAATATGTACCAGGACTTGCTGTAAGATTATTGGTGGAGGAGGATGAATAAGGATATAGTTGATTATGTAGCTCGGTGCCTGAATTGTCAACAGGTGAAGTATGAGCAACAGAGACCCGATGGTTTGCTTCAGCAGATAGAGATTCCTGAGTGGAAGTGGGAGCATATCACTATGGACTTTGTTTTTGGACTCCCACGAACTCAGAGGAAGTTTGACGTCGTTTGGGTCATTGTGGATAGGCTTACTAAGTCATCACACTTCATTCATGTGGAAGTTACCTATTCTTCGGAGTGGTTGGCAGAGATTTACATCTGTGAGATCGTTCGTCTTCACGGTGTGCCTGTGTCTATCATTTCTGATCGAGGCACGCAGTTCAACTCGCACTTTTGAAGGGCAGTACAACGTGATTTAGGTACGCGGGTTGAGTTGATCACAGCATTCCATCCTTAGACGGATGGGTAATCCGAGTGTACTATTCAGATCTTGGAGGATATGCTCCGCGCATGTGTTGTAGACTTCGGAGGATCGTGGGATCAGTTCTTGCCCCTTGTAGAGTTCGCCTACAACAACATCTACCAGCCGAACATTTAGATGGCTCCCTATAAGGCATTATATGGAAGACAGTGCAGGTCGCCAGTTGGGTGGTTTGAGCCGGGAAAGGCTCGGTTGTTAGGTACTGATCTAGTACAGGAGGCCTTGGACAAGGTCAAGATTATACAGGATCTACTTCGCACAGCTCAGTCCACGCAGAAGAGTTATGTCGAACGTAGAGTTCGTGATGTGGCATTCATGGTCGGGGAGAGGGTGTTGCTTCGGGTGTCACCCATGAAGGGTGTCATGAGGTTTGGGAAGAAGGGCAAGCTGAACCCTAGATTTATCGAACCTTTTGAGATTCTCGATAGAGTAGGAGATGTGGCTTATAGGCTTGTGTTGCCTCCAGTGTTTCATGTGTCCATGCTCCGGAAGTATCATGGTGACCCGTCCCACGAGTTAGATTTCAGCTCTGTCCAGTTGTACAAGGATTTGACTTATGAGGAGGAGCCGGTGGCTATTCTAGCCCAACAGGTTCGTCAGTTGAGATCAAAGAGTTATCTTTCAGTTCAAGTGCAGTGGATAGGTTAGCCCGCTGAGGCAGCTACTTGGGAGGACGAACGGTTGTTTTAGAGGTAGAGAATGTGATGACCCAAAAGGTCAACTTATGTTTTAGAACTCGATTCTGCGCTCTTAAACCTTAAAAATCTCATTTTTACCCTCCTCGATTTGCGTGTGCAGTCAAGGCGTGTTTCCAGAAAGCTTTTATGTTGAAAGTAGATAAAACAAATTTTTTGCCTTAGAAGTTTATTTTTGTTGATTTCGGTCAACGTTCTGGGTAAACAGACCCGGACCCGTATTTTGACGGGCCCGGTGGGCCCATATTGAAATATAGGTCCTGAGATTATGCCTGGAATCGAATTCCGAGGTCCCTAGCTTGAGTTATGATTTTTTTTATTTAAAAAAATGTCTAAAAAATCTATTATTTTTAAGGATATATTGGTGTTTGGCATTGTTGGTACTGGGTCCGTAATTTAGTTTAGGATTCCGGTACGGGTCCAAAATAATATTCGTACCTTATCTATGAATTTTGGTAAGAAACGGAGTCAATTTGATGCGATTCAGACGTTCGGTTGTGAAAAGGGAATTTCAAAGTGTTCTTGAAAACTTCATGTGATTTGGGGTTAAATTCGTAGTTCTAGGTATTATTTTGGCGATTTGATCGGGAGATCAAGTTCGTATGATATTTTTCGACTTGTGTGCACTTTTGGTTTAGAGTCCTTAGGGCTCGGATGAGCTTCAGATAGGCTACAGAGTGAAAATTGGGACTTAGAACATTGTTGGTGCATCTGATCTGGTGCAGGATCAGGCATCGCTATTGCGAACCCTGCGGGTTCCGCTTTTGCGAGCTTCTCATCGCAAATGTGAACAGAAGCTAGGACAATGGTTTTCGCATTTGCGAGTTTACCTTCGCATTTGCGAGTTTACCTTCGCATTTGCGAAGGGAGTCTGGGAGGGGCATGGATCGCAAATGCGATCATTTAGTCGCATTAGCGGGGATTCAAAGGTCGCATTTGAGATATTATTCTCGCATTTGCGAAATCAACAGAAGTGTGAAGGGCTTCACATTTGCGAGCTTCTCATTTGCGAAGCTCAGGTCGCAAATGCGACATTTGCAGCTGATGAAAAGAGACTTAGACAGGAGTTTTCTCCCATTCTTCAAAATTTCAAACCCAAGAACCCTAGAGGCGAATTCTCCAAGACCAATTCTTCCCCAAACTTTGATAAGTGATCCTAACCCACTTTCTTTCAATCTCCCATTATATTTCATGAATTTCCAACCTAAAATCTAGGATTTTCATGGTAGAAATTGGGGGTTTGGGTAGAATTAGGGATTTTTGGGAAATTGGGATTTAGACCTCAATTGAGGTCGGATATCGATACTAATTACATATTCGGGCTCGAGGATGATTGGGTGAATGAGTTTTGGTCTGAATCTCGAGTTTTGACCAAGCGGGTCGTGGTCGATTTTGACTTTTGGGGGGAAAGTTTGGGAGACCTAAATTTATGCATTGTAATTGATTTATTTAGCATATTTAATGTTATTAAGTTAATTATGGATAGATATGAGTGGTTTGGAGGTGGACTCTAGAGGAAAAGCAGTATTGAGCAGTGAGTGGCATGTGGATCGAGGTAAGTGTTGTGTCTAACTTTGACTTGAGGGCTTAGGACTCTTTGCCGTAATTATTAGGTGAAAATCATGTGAGCGGCGTATATGAGTGGTGACGAGTACTTATGCACCGCCAGTTTATCTGTTTTGCCTGTTTCTTTCCCGTTCTCCCTATATTGTTTATTTCCCTGCTTTAATTGTTACATGCCTACTTTAATTCCATGCCTAATTGCTACTTATTAGATATTGTTTCTCCTTATTGAAGATAATTTTTAATCCGCAGTTTCCTTATCCCCTATTATTTGCTTAAACTGTTCTTATTTGTGTTGTACTGATATTCTGGGTTGGTCTCGCTGAGTAGTATTACCTAATTAGAGTTTTATTGAGTTAAGATTTCCACTTGCCTTGTTCTGAAGTTTAAGCATTGAGAACAGTTTTGTGTTAATTTGTGGAACTTCTAAATTTCCTATAATTGATATAAATATGGTGGGATCGGGTTGCACGCCGCAACATGTGGAATAAGTGTGAAATATTGAGGAGGAATAAATGTGAATTGATATTATACGATGGGATTGGGTTGCACACCGCCACTCGTAATATAAGGGCGGAATGTGGTGATATAAGGGTGAATCGTGATTGTGTTTATTATGATATGGTGGGATCGGGTTGCGCCGCAATATTTTATCTATATTTTTTTATTTATGATATTAAGAAGAAATTAGGGTGGATTGTGATATGTACAGTGGGATCCGGTTGCGCGCCGCAACAGTTTATGTGTTTATGTTCTTTCTTCGACTGTGTAAGTTGTCCGGTAGTTTTGCATTTCATTAAAGGATTGGTTATAGTTGAATACTGATGAGGCACGTTGGTGTCTGTATTTATTCCTTGCAAGTTACTGCTTTTATGTTATTATGTCTTCTTTTCTGTCGTATTATTCACTGTATACAGCTTATATTGTGAGTGTCCCGTCGTAGCCTCGTCACACCTTCGTCGATGTTAGGTTCGGCACTGTACATGGGTTCGTTGTACTAATACTGCACTATGCACTTCTTGTGCAGATTTTTGAGCAGGTAGTGGATGATCGAGAGGTTGGCTACAGATTATACAGCTAGGAGATCCAAGGTAGTCCTGCTGGCGTCTGCAGGACCTGGGGTCCTCTTCCACACTTCTATACTTACATTTTTACTTTACTTCACAAACAGTTGTAATTACTTTCAGAAAAATGTTTGTAGAAAATCTTAGTATGTTCGTGAATTATGACTCCGAATTCTGGGTAAAAGTAGCATGTAAATGAAATTTATATCTATACAGCTTCACGTTTATTTCGATTTATTTTGATGTTTACTGATAATCACCAAAAATGGAAAGAATTGATAACCTCTAACGTTGGTTTGCTTGGCAAGTGTGATGTTAGGAGCCATCATGGTCCTGGCGGTTGGAATTTTGGATCGTGACAGTATTCCACTGTATATTAAGCATTATGTGTTCATATATATTCAGGAGATTGTACTGTATGTGCTCTGCATTTTGTATTCAAATATATTCAGATTGTACTATATGTGTACTACATTTTGGATTCATAAGTATTCAGATTGTATTGTATGTGTAATGCATTTCGTATTCATATGTATTCAGATATAACTGCACCTATGTGTATTCATATTTATTCAAAATATAAATGCAAATATGTATTCAGAAGTTTACTAAATTATATTTTTACTAACTGTTCTAAAAAGAAATCATTACGCAATAATCCAATACACCAACAAATCAATATGTATTATTTCAAAATGTAATCGGAATCTATGACACATCGTTATTGCAGTAATACAAATCAGAACATGAACTAATTCCTACGTGGAGTATTTCTACAAATACGCTTATTATGTCCTCCCTGCCCACATAAGCTACGCGAATGTTGATTTTTCTTCTGCAACAATTCACTGAACGACTTATCGTGCTTCTTCTTTGGCCTTCCAGGAAGTCTTTTCCATTTGGGTGGTAAGACAACTTTCTCTAATATATGTGCTGGTACATTCCATTCATTTCGGTCAGGCAGCGGATACATGGGCACCTCGTATATCATTACAACAGACTTTGGTTTGTAATAGTCCGAGCAATAATCTTCTGACATTAGAAACTTGCTCTTCAAGACAGTCCAAGCGTGTGGGCAGGGTAATTCGTCAACTTGGAACCGCCCACAACTGCACTTTTTCTCTAAGAGGCAAACGGTGTAATTCCTTCCTTCATCGTTCACCGTATGCAAGTATTCAGTCGATGGTAGAACCTACATTTAAACATAGACCTATAAGTTTTGGACTTTTTTAATAAGTCATATATATCTCAAAGAATAAACGTATTAAATACAGTATATATATATATATATATATACACACACACACAATAAAAAAATTAAATATACAACAATAAACTTTTATTTAGCTTTCAGAATCATCATCTATATTGGATACGAACAAATATGTATGTATAATATACAATGAAATAAAAACATATATGTAGATATAAAATACAAAGATATACAGTGATATACAATGAAATATATCATATACAGTGGAATACAGTATATATTTTGGCTGGCAGAATATTAAAGATGATGACATTTTAACTGATGATACTGTGATATACAGTAACATATAGACTATTTGCTTAGGAAATGCATATGATTAGAAACAAAATTATTTAATTCAACCAATGAAATGCAAATGTATAAACAAGTAATGTATACATATGATGATCAGTTTTTAAAACATTTCATAAAACAGAAAACATGCACAACTGCTATAATACAATGAGCATGTCGTATGTGAATAGTAGAAATTATATAAAACATAAATACATGTTATACCAGGGCTAAATACATGATACAATGACTTAAAAACCATACAGTCATACGTGTAGACATTGTCTCATTCAAAGTAAGCATCTCCTGTTATTTATTTTTTCAAGTGTTGTGTACGTGTGTGAAGGTTCTTTCCGATTGCTGCAATTCCAACGTCCAAACATCTTCCTAAATTCTTCGAGGAAGTCGTATATTGGAATTTCTCTTGCTGATACAAGTGCGGCATTGATTGACTCATCAATATTTGACTTCAAGGTCCATCTCCTGTTAACAGGTGCATACAACCTAGCCCACTTTTCGTATCCAGCTAATTCCAAGTGTTCTTTCACCCTAATATCTACCATCTCCACATTCTCTATTAGACTATCAAATTCAGCCTGAGTGTATTCTTTTGCCATCGAGAAGTATATCTCGCTCAACTTTGAATGACTTTTTTTGAATTTCTTATATAGGTTGTTCCATAGATGCCATATACAAGAAAAATATGGTACCGTTAGATACACTCTCGATACATATTTGATGATGCTCTCATTCCTATATGAAACAATGCACATGTTTTCCCTCTCACCATATGCTTCCTTGAATTGCTCAAAGAACCACGACCAAGCAGCATCGTTCTTTGAATCAACAACACCATATGCTAGTGGCATTATATGACCTGTAAATTGTGATGAACGAGCTCGTTAGCCTTAAAATATTATTTTTATTTATCTCGATATGCGTGCGCATTCCGGGCGTGAATTCGGAAAGCTTTTATGTTAAAATATATGAGATAATAATTTCTGTGAGTTAAAGTTAATTTTTAGTTGACTTTGGTCAATGTTTTGAGTAAATGGACCCGGACCCGTGTTCCGACGGTCCCGGGAGGTCCGCAATAAAATATGGGACTTGGGCGAGTGCCCGAAATCGAATTCGGAGGTCCTTAGCACGAGAAATGAATTTTTGAAGAAAATTGTTTTAGCTGAAATTTAAAGGAATTAAAGAAAGTGATTATTGCTTAAAATAGTTGGTATCGAACCCGTATTTTGGTTCCGGAGCTCGTTACAAGTTTATTATAATGTTTAAGTCATATCTGTGAAATTTGTTGAGAATCAGAGTTGAATTGACATGATTCGTACATCCAGTTGAGAAGATAGTAAATTTGAAGTGTTCTTGAGAAAATCATGAGTTTGATGCTAAATCCGTAGTTTTAGGTGTTATTTTTCTGATTTGAATGCATGAGCAAGTCAATATGATATTTCTGGACTTGTGGGGGAGGTGGCTTATAGACTTGCGTTGCCTCCAGGGTTATCCTCGGTTCATTCGGTATTCCATGTATCTATGATCCGGAAATATCATGGTGACTCGTCCCACGTGTTAGATTTCAGCTCTGTCCAATAGGACAAGGATTTGACTTATGAGGAGGAGTCGGTAGCCATTCTAGACTGGCAGGTTCGTCAGTTGAGGTCAGAGAGTTACCCTTCAGTTCGAGTACAGTGGAGAGGTCAGCCTGTTGAGGCAGATACTAGGGAGTCCGAGTCGGACATACGGAGTAGATATCCTCACTTGTTCGCCAGTTCAGGTACTTTTCTATGTCTGTTCGACGACGAACGATTGTTTTAGAGGTGGAGATTGTGATGACCCAAAGGGTCATCTTATGAAATAAAACTCTATTTCGAGCTCGTTAGCCTTTAAAATATTATTTTTATTCACCTCGATATGCGTGCACAGTCCGGGCGTAAATCTGAAAAGCTTTTATGTGAAATATATGAGATAATAATTCTTGAAAGCTAAAGTTGTTTTTTAGTTGACTTTGGTCAACATTTTGAGTAAACGGACTCGGACCCGTGTTCCGACGGTCCCGGAAGGTCCGTAGTAAAATATGGGACTTGGGTGTATGCACGGAATCAAATTCCGAGGTCCCTAGCCCGAGAAATAAATTTTTGAAGAAATTATTTGACTGAAACTTAAAGGAATTAAAGAAAGTGATTATTGTTTGAACTTGTTGGTATCAGGGCCTTAATTTGGTTCCGGAGCCCGGTACAGGTTTATTATAAAAAATTTAAGTCATATCTGTAAAATTTGGTGAGAATCGGAGTTGATTTGACGTGGTTCGGACGTCCGGTTGAGAAGATAGTACTTTTGAAGTGTTCTTTAGAAAATCATGAGTTTGATGCTAAATCCATAGTTTTAGGTATTATTTTTGTGATTTGAACTCACGAGCAAGTCCATATGATATTTTTAGACTTGTGTGCATGTTTGGTTTGCAGCCCCGAGAGCTCATGTGAGTTTCGGATAGGCCACGGAATGTTTAGAACTTAGAAAATATAGTTGGTGTGTCTGATGTCTGTTGCAAGCCTCTGATCTCACAATTGTGAGATCAGGCTTCGCAAATGCGAAGTGGGCAGGTATGGCATTTGCAAGGAATTTATCTCAATTGCGAAGAAGCCCGGGTCAGATTGTTCTCGCATTTGCGAGGTTTTCTTCGCATTTGCGAAGAGTACCTGGGGAAGGCCATGTTCGCATATGTGAACTTCCATCCGAAATTGCGATGGCCCCAGATGTCGCAAATGCGGCATTTTCCTCGCATTTGCAAAGGCAACAGAAAATGCGAAGGTTCGCATTTGCGATATCCTTCTAGCATTTGCGAGCTTCGCAAATGCGAAGCTCCAGTCGCAATTGCGACATTTGCAGCTAGGGGTGTTCATGGTTCAGTTTGGATCGGTTTTCCCCTAAAAAGAAACCAAACCAAGTAAGCGGTTTTTCAAATATTAGAACCAAACCAAACCAATTAAGTCGGTTTTTTCTCGATTCGGTTTATGTTAGTTTTTTGGTTTTTCGGTTATTTGTCGGTTTTTTCTTAAATATAAGTTATACACTACCAAACACATATTCTGGCGACCACATCTTCAACGTGACAATCAAATCAATTGCCCTTTGAGAAACCTATTATTTACTAAAATATATTGATGATAATTGAATCAAATAGTGATGAATAATTTAAGGACTCAGTTAAAAATATTTTTGTTTTAACATGAAATGAATTCTTACACTTAACAAAAGAAAACTACCAATCAAACTAGAATACAAAGGTAAAGAGTTGTACTAAAAGTGCAAGCGATTAACATTCACCATAAATTTTTTGAAACTTTGTATAAAAATATACATATATATAGGTGTAATAATAAATTTGAAATAGCTACTCCTATAGTCGGTTTGGTTCGGTTATTTTTTTATTAAAACCAAAACCAAACCAAATTTGATCGATTTTTAAAATTCAAAACCAAAACCAAACCAAACCAAAAAGTATCGGGTTTTTTGGTCGGCTTGGTTTGGTTTTCGGATTGGTTCGGTTTTTCGGGTTTTTATGAACACCCCTATCTGCAGCTGTTACTTTTGGACTTAAACGGGATTTTCACCCATTCTTCAATTCTTTCGAACCCTAACCCCAAGAGGCGATTTTTTAAAGACCAAAACTTCTCCAAATCATAGGTAAGTGATTCCTAACTAATTTCTTTCAATCTTTTACAACTCTTTACAATATTTCAACCTAGAATCTAGAATTTTCATGGTATAATTAGAGATTTTTGGGTAGAACTTAGGAATTACGAAATTTGGGAATTTAGACCTAGAATTGAGGTCGGATTCCAAAACCAATTGTATATCCGGACTCGGGGGAGAATGGATAAACGGATTTTGGTCAGAACCTCGAGATTGGATCAAGCGGACTCGGGGTCGATTTTTATCTTTTATTGGAAAAACTTAGGAAAACCATTATTTTGCATTAAAGTTGGTCCCTTTAGAAATAATTAATGATATTAAACTAATTATGATTAGATACAAGTGGGTTGGAGGCGATTTCTAAAGGAAAACCTGTGCTAGGGCAGTGAGTGGCCTGCAAAATCGAGGTAAGTGTTGTGTCTAATCTTAGCTTGAGGGAATAGGTATTGTGTGACTACTTGATACTTGTTTCGTTGCTAAATACAATGTATAGGTGAGGTGAAGAGTACCTATACGTTGTGGTCAGGTCATAACATGTGAGTGAAAGTTAATTCTTGTTATTTTGGTTGTCTTAAAGCCTATCATCTATGATTATTGTTGTTAGTGAAATGTTGGAAGATTAGTATCCGGTTCCACCGAGATGGATAATATTGTGAATATTGAGTTGAGATTGAAATGTTAAATGATGATAGAAACTGTGATGAAATACTGATTCCTTGTGAAATTCATCTTTATATGTTGTTAATGATTCTGTGAAATGGTGAGGAAGAGTGTAAAGCACGAAGGGTGATGTCGTGCATAAATTATTATTATTGTGTGGAAGAGTGTAAAGCACGAAGGGTGATGCCGTGTATAATTTACTTATATTGTGAGGTTAGGAGTAAAAGCACGAAGGGTGATGCCATGCATTCTATTTATTATTTGGTGAGGCTGAGAGTAAAGCACGAAGGGTAATGTCGTGCAAGTTTTCTTTCTATTTTAATTGCTTAACTTATTGCTGATCACTGTCTATTTTTGTCTTATTGTTTTCTCACTCCTGATGTTAAATTCCCCATTGCATGTTCCATTCTCATTATTGGTTATCTTTAAATTCTTTACTTGCTGTTATTTCTATTAGCATGATTATCCTGTCCAGGTTTTATGTGGTGTCTTGTCCTAGCCTCGCCACTGTTTCGCCGAGGTTAGGCTCGACACTTACTAGTACATGGGGCCGGTTGTACTGATACTGCACTTTGCACTTCTTGTGCAGATCCAGGTTTAGGTCCGAGTTGAGTTCGAGTTAGAGCTGACACTATTCGTACGGAGACACGAGGTAGATATGTCGACGTCCGCAGATTCCTGAAGCCTTCTCATTGTTATGAATTTGTTGTTTTATCTAGTTCAAAATAGTTACATATATTTTCTTTGCGTCAAATACTTGTAGTAAACTCTTAGTAGTTCGTGAATTGTGACTCCAAACCCTAGGTAGCTAGATATTAGCACTAGTTTCGTGGTATCGTTTCATTTCTTCATACATTATTTTTGGTATCATTTATTGGATAGTATTTGATTTCGTATATGTTTTAAATTGTTTTAATTATTTTAAATGTCATATTACTCAAATGTTGACTTTCCTAACAATAAAAGTGGTAGGCGTCATCACGGCCTGTTGGGAATTCGGGTCATGACATAAATACAATTACATACATATTAAAAAATGTATTTCAATCTTTTATAAGGCAGTAAAATTAACAAATTATATATATATATATATATATATATAACATGTTGGACGAGACGAATGTCCCTGTGTATGCCGATTTTAGGTGGCTTCCATCCACAACCACAATGGGTCTACAATGATCGAACCCCTTTATTAAAGCATAAAAAGATATACACATACATGAACTCATTTTTTGGCGATTTTAACATTCTAATGTGCGAACCACGATATGTCATATCCATTGTATATAACTACCCTGATAATTTGTTGTATGAATTTGCCGATTCACCTCTCAAAAAATTCATTGCCTTTTCTTTAGCCCGCCATGCCAACATGTAGCTAACATCAATCTGATTTCACATCATCAATTATATCCTTTGGGGTGTATTTCCTCTTATGATTAGCAAGCTTGGACCTAATCATACCACCGATAAGAGTATTACTTGATTGATGTTGCTCATACACCTTATCCTTCAACGAACATGTATGCTTATCATTGAACTGTCTCACTTTGAATATTTGTGATTTGTTAATACTAGAAGCCTTAAATCTCCATTCACAGTCCTCTGACATACATAATAATGTATAGCTGTAAAAACATTTTCGTAATATATAGGAGCAGTATAAATGATTAAAGAATACAATCATATACATGTGAATATATTGTTACATATATATACATTATTACAAAATACACATAATTGTTTCAGAAAACTCAATTACATAAACACTAATAAAAGAGATATAAAACGAAGAAAAAATATATTATGAAATACGTATATTATACATGTTGTATTTTTAAAAATTCTGCCATGAATACATTATACAAAAAATTCAAAATACATAACCATACATTTGAATATAACATGATGTTCAACAAGTTGTAATTAAGAACACTCTAACCTGATAGCATTATACCTATCAACCCAGAATTGAAACCTTTCAGCTATTGCATAATACTCCATCACCTCTTTCAATGTAGCCTTATCCTTATTTACTTGTCCAGTCATAACCTCTCTTTGATTAGTTTTTGAAATAATCAAATTCCTGTCCAGTTCGAACACCTCAATTGGTTCGCCTGAATTAAAAGACTCAAGAGCAAGTGTATCATCTGTATCAAAATTACACCTTTGATTTGCTTCGTCTATTTGCACAAGATCGCCTTGAATTAAACTACCTTCGGCTACAACTTTTTTGTCCATTGTTGTTATACACAAAGGCTACATCCCGAATTCTCTGATCTCTTTTTTCAACTCTACATGCACCCTGTAATCCATGTCGTTGTATATTTTCATTGGCGTGCAATTCCCTTCTACTTTGTATTCAATTTTAATTGACTTTGAGCTCAAATCTATTCGAGTTGATTCGAAATTGAAGCAACAAAACCATTGTACGACGCATACTCCTTTATCAGTATCCCCTCAATCGAATAACCGATGTAGTTACTCTCACTGTTCCACTTGCCAGAATGACGCAATAGCACGGTTAAACTTGCCACATGTAAAATCGAATTATACCGATTTCTGTATATAATTGTATGAATCTCAAATTTTATTGGTTGAATACAGAACCTCCACGAACGATAGCAACAGAAAAAAAAGAGGGATTGAAACTCTAAAGATTGCTCTATTTTGTGGTATTTTCCGGCTGGGAAATCTTTTATATAACGAGAAATAGAGATTATGCATGTTATAATTGAGTTAGTTGAGATATATTCGGGATCTATCGCGTTAATTGATTCACTTACCGTTTTTAAACATCTGAAAAGATCATTTTTTACACAGTTTACGTTATTGTATTCACGAATACAGCTCGCGAATACAGTCGAATACAATCGTTGCTTAGCTGGACTCCCATGTTTCACGCCGAGTTTTGCTACTGTATTCAGAATACAGTATCTTAAATACATCGAATACACTCTATAACAACTGAAAACATAGCTATAGGAAGTAATTTAGCAAACAGTAGCTATAACTAGCTAATAACGACTAAAAATAGTGGTTTGTGAAAATTTCTCTATTAGATTTCTATCGATAGATAATCATGTCTAATATCTAGGCTATTTTCTTTTGGAGGATTGTTAAACAAATAGTCGAACAGATTCAATGTCTACTTTTTCTAGACGGTATACATATATTATATATTGATTATACATAATTATACACAGAATATACATTATTATACATCCACTAGCTATTTAGAGTTTAAGAGAATAGATGGGTGGCTGTTTGGGTTAATTGGGTTTGCTTTCTTTTATTCACCTCCACATGAAGAGAAGAGAAACGATCGATCATATAAAAGTTAGATATTTCTCAACTTCCGACATCAGCCTAGAAAACTTTAAGTGTATACTTAGTTTCAGCCACAAAAAAGAAAGTAGAGCTATGTTGTATACAATTAGCTTCATTTTCACATGCATTCATTGCAACTAATGGTTCTGATCATTTACGATGCAGCAATAATTTTATTCTTTATATACATATCAAGAAACCTGTGATTTGATGGAGACGTTGTTACATCCTTTCAGTTACTACCATAAACAACACGAACGATAAGTTATATGTATGTTATAACCAACGTCGGAGTCATGATTTGAAGTTTATGAATTTGAGATTATGTTATTGAGTTCTAAATTAATCATATTTAATTAATTTTATTAGACAAATACATGATTTGGACCAAAAATTACTTAATTCGGTCGAACCCGTATCCAATATGCTAGCTCCGCCGGGTTATAACATGATAACTACAGTTTCACGGGAATAGGGGGAGACTGATGCATGGTCTAATATTTGCATACGTATCCTTTTTAATGTATGACTTTGGTCTTCTGTGGTAAGAAAGAAAAGGTAAGAAAAGTTGGTTAAAACTAAGTTGAATGGTCGATTGAGGCCAACTTGTGATGTAAAGCAAGTAGATCTCTTTTTTTTAGTGGCTACTGATCATTGACGTACCTCAACCAAGGAAGTAGTTATACATACTTGTATTTTTTTAAACGAAAAAAAAAAAAAAAAAAAAAAAAAAAAAAGAAAAAGAAGGGAATAAAAATTTTATTTTTATTTNAAAAAAAAAAAAAGAGGAAATGAAGGTAGTAAAAATTTATACTTATATTTTAGAATCTACATAAAATCAGGTCATGTTAGATCTATTTCCTAATGATATATTCAATTAAAAGAAAATTCCTACGCAGAACGTTGCAAAATAGTATTTTCATTTGATATTAAATAACAAGAAACATAATACGATGTGAACTATCCAATTTTTCAACTAATTTTAGATAGAGTTTAACAGCTTGTTTGGATGGTTGTTACGTATCGTTATATAATATATCATATCGTATTGTATTGTATTGTATTGTACTGTATCGTTTGATGAATATAATGTTTGGATAGATTGTGTCGTTTGCCGTCGTTTCATGATATCACGCACCAGCAATATGAAGAATAAACTTGCAATATCATAAAGAAAAATTATGACACGGAGTAAAATTATTATATAAAAAGATAGGATAAATGATAAAATAAAATTATTTAAGGATAAGTAAGGATGAGATTGAGAGGAAAAGATAAATAGCGACGCGATCATACCAAATCGATCGTTACATAAAGTGGAGCATTTCATCGTTAAGTAACGATAGAATTAGCGATATGATACAATAAAATTTAAGTAACAATCAAAACAAACATCATATTTAAATTAAAGTAACAATACGACACAATACGTAACAACCATCAAAACAAGCTGTAAACTTTAAGCACCAGCCGGTTTTGTAAATACTTTTTATACCCTAGGGTATCACTTATAAAGTAATTAAAGATAACTTTGTTTAATAAACATAAATTGGTAACCTATGCAACTTGATATTATAGGTTAGAATTGCACTGATGGTGTATTACATTGTTGGTTATATATAATTTGAACTCTTTTAGATAAAATTTTGTTTATTTAATTTTCTGAATATAAAGTTTACTAAAACTTACAAAGCACATAAAAAGTAATTAAGCTTCATAAGGTTTTAGTTAGTGTAGTCGCCGAAATGGTTTTACTTGTTAAGAATTATCTACGTTGCATAAAACAAGGTACATAATTATCTATTTAGTAATATTTATGCAGTGAAAACTTTTAATGCCCATCTGAAGGAGGATAAGTATTTGTTATTCGTCATTTCCTTCTTTAAAATCTTTAATGTACATTTGAGCTCAGTGAAATTAATGTATTGTTGATGTCCCAAAGCAATAGCAAATAGAGCAAAGCGTGGCATAAGATCATGCACGTACCTTAAACTATCCGTGCAATATTGATTGATTTTTAAAAGTTTTCTTAACTATCCGTGTGTAATTTAATTCACATTTATACTAGGTTGTTTGACTTATTTTTCATGTTACCAAGTACTTATTTACCCTTAATTCTAATATATACTATAGAGAAGTTATAAAATGAAATTAACAATAGTGAAATCTCATAAGTGGGTCCGTGGATGGTAGTGGCGAAGGTAGACTGTCGGGACCGGATTCGGCTGAATCCAGTAACTTTGATTCGAAAACCATGTGTTTGTCTTACAAAATCTCTTGAATATGTATAAATAATTAATTTAGAACCCAGAACTTTTAACAATTAGAATCCTGAACCCATAAGCTTGAAATCCTGGCTCTGCCTCTGTGTACGCATGCCTTAACCCTACTCCAGAGAAGTAGAGAGATTGTTTCCGATAGACCCTCGACACAATAAGATTGAAAGGTTATACAATGACAAATCTAGCAAATTCAAGACAATTCATGCAAAGTAGAAATGAAAAGTGACATGTAAGTTCCCATGGTCCACAACTTAAGTAACTTTCCAGCTTCCAACTTGAAAAAACAAACAGCAGCCAACAACTATAAATAGCAACCTACAATCTTCATATTTTCCCATCCTTAGTTACATGAATAATTAGCAATATTTTTTCCAAATTAAAGTACATTATTTACTTCTCAAATGGCACCACATGGAGAGACAATTACATGTTCCAACAACATTCGAACAAAAAACCTAAGCAAACCCCCACGCCTCTCAAACGATAACCTAAAAAGGACAATGTCCGATATCTCGTTTGATTGGATGAACAAAGAAGAAACTATTGATGAAGTAGAAAATGCAAAATGCGAGTGTTGTGGAATGAGTGAAGAATACACATCTGAATACATTAATCGAATTCGAAAAATGTATTTGGGTAAGTGGATATGTGGACTTTGTGCTGATGCAGTGAAAGAAGAAGCAGAAAAGAATGGAGGAAAGAATAATGAAGAAGCATTAAGTGTTCATATGAATGCATGTAGTAAGTTTAATAAATTTGGTAGAGCTTATCCAGTTCTTTATCAAGCTGAGGCAATGAGAGAGATGTATAAGAAGAGCAGTAAGGGAATAATGAGGACCAAATCTATTAGTCCAAGGGATAGAATTATTCCAAATAAGGGTGGAATTACAAGAACAAATAGTTGTATTCCTGCAATTACTAAAGAGATAAATGATCTTAATATTGCAACCCAGTAGCTAATATTATGGATAAGCTTCGGAGTAAACACTCAATTATTACCCAAGTGAGGTTTTTTAGGTTTATTTCCCAAGTTTTTTACCTTTTCTTGATCGACATGTTTACAGTCCAAGTTACTGATCTGACGTTTATTCACCCTCCACGGAGTTGTGCTTATAATAAAGTTAAACTTGTACTGCTATTGACCTCAAGCCTTAATTATTTTGTAGTATGTCTTACTCTTATCTGATTGTTTCTTTTTGAAGTGCTTTCATTTAGCCAAGCGAAGAAAAGAAAACATCAATGCTCACAGTGATACGATTATAGTGTGTATGGACCGGATTAGTTCCACTTTTTATCAAAACAAAATCAAATCAGTTTGGATTGATTCTGTTTTATCACATTTTTCGGGTTTCTTAAATTATTTTTATTATATGAATATTATTTTTATCTTACATTGTTAATTTTTTTATAAGTAAATATGTTTTTCACAAAAATTAAAAATATTGATAAACATATAATTTATTAAAATATTCTTATGCTAGTGTTTTCTTAGTAAGACATGCTAGTTATTTTTTTTAATCTATTGATAATAATTCTTTGTTGACGTGCCTCTGTCCTCAATGCAATGGCGGAGCCAAGAAACTCATCAAGTCAGGAGTAAATAATAGTATATATATATATATATATATATATATATATATATATATATATATAATTTCCCTTTCTGGCAATATCATACCTTTGTTTTTCCAGCATCTTTTGTAGTTTCTATCCATGTAATGTTTCCATGCCTTAGCAT